>ML111161.1:29173-134777 GCA_003697995.1 Taxidea taxus jeffersonii | reverse complement strand
GGGGGGGCCTGGACAAGGGTGATGTAATTTGGTGCTTTGAGTGTTCTAAGCAGATATTAGAAACAATCTCTTTTAACTCTTAATGTCATAAAACAAACTGAGGGGGGTGGGGGGGAGGGGTGTTGGGAGAGGGGGGTGGGGTTACATTATATATTTAAATTAAAAAATGTACAAATGGCAAATTTAAAAAAAGGAAAAAAAAAGAAACAATCTCTTTCTACATGAAATATAGAATTTTAAAACTTGACAAAACTAATCAATCCTGACATAACTGTATTTAAAATGATACCAATATATCTACAAACATGGTCAGTGAAAAGCACGTCATAGCTACTGTTTTGCAAATTGAAACAAAGTTATTCTGTCTCATGTGATTATTACATGGTTCCCGCCAATCTAGGGGTGAGCAACCTGATCACTGTCACTAATCTGTTTGTGCCTTTTGTTTCTACATCCAGAGACTGGTGCTTAATATGTGTCTAGTAATGAACTGATAGAGGAAAGCATACATGAATAAGTAAATAACTGAGTAAATGCCAAACCCCTCATCTTTTTTGCCATAGAAATAATACTATTTTAGCTTAAAGTATTCTCTAGGAATTGTCTAACACATCCTACTAATTTGTTTAGCTAGCTCCCAGTACATTTTTATAAGTCAGAGGTCAATCTTCTGATGGCTGCTGCTGTTATGTTGCAACAAATATACCAAGTCTGCAGTTAGCAAACCCAAGGTTTTTTTTCTTTACACTTTTTCTTGTTTTTGTGACAATTAAGAAATCAGTCTCATTCCTTAGTATGGTAATATCTGATGTACCATACATAGCCTACTGAATTTTAAAACTGCACTCTGTTCAAGCTCACAAAGGATATTGTACAATTGGAATTCATTTCAGTTTAAGCTAGTTTAGTTGAATATCAGATTGCCAGTCAATAAGGAAATAGCAGAGATACCTATGGATAGCGATCACTTGCTGCTTTAGAAAAGATCCCACACCACCAGTCCATACATACTTACAAATATCATATCGACATTTACACAATGAAATAAATACATAAATTTCTGTTAGGCTTTTACCATTTGCAAGATTTACTTGATTATATTGTATCCTGGTAAAGCATTTGTACTCCACTAAATTCTTTATATATTTTGTCACCATGTACTTCTGCTAGTAACTAAGTAACTTGTTTAATCTTTGGGGTCTTAATGAATAATCTCTGCAAGCGGATAGGGGACTGAAGACAAATAGTCAATGAAGAAATGGAAATGGACTTTCAAGGAGACTGACACTACGTTTGCTAGAAATACCCTGTTTAGAGGCACCTGGATGGCCTAGTTGGTTAAGCATCTGACTCAGTTGGTTAAGCATCTGGTTTCTGCTCAGGTCATGATCTTAGGGTCATCAGATTGAGCCCCACATCAGACTCTACTCTGGGCATGGGGCCTGCTTAATATTCTTTCTCTTCTCTCTCTCCCTCTTCCCCTGCCATCTCCCACCCCCTGTGCATGTGTGCTCTCTTTCTAAGAGAAAGAAAGAAAAAGAAAGGAAGGGAGGGAGGAAGAAAAGAGGAAGGGAGGGAGGGAGGAAGAGGGGTACCTGGGTGGCTCAGTTGGTTAATCTGCCTTTGGCTCTGGTCATGATCCCAGGGTCCTGGGATCAAGCCTGACGTTGGACTCCCTGCTCAGCAGAGAGCCTTCTCCCTCTGCTTCTGCCTCTCTTTCTCTCATAAATAAATAAAATCTTTTAAAAAAGAAAGAAAGTTGGAAAGAAAGAAGAAAGGGAGGAAGGAAGGAAGGAAGGAAGGAAGGAAGGAAGGAAGGAAGGAAGGAAGGCAGGCAGGCCAGCCATGTTTAATTATGACAAGGTAGGATGCAAGTTGAGGACAAGTTATAACCCTGCATTAGAAAGACAGATAAATGGTGAGATAGAGCAGAAGTGAACACATTGCCATGGGTTTATTTGCTTGAAAACCTGCACCTACTCTGATAGCTGTAATATAAATAGAGCTGGAGGGCAAAAAAAAAAAAAAAAGATTTAATGGGGCATACACACACTATTTTCTATTCTCATCAATAACTTTGATAATAAAAAAATGTTCCCCTAGTTAGTCTTTCCTCTTAATTTTAAAACACTGTGCTTTCCCTTATGTAATCAAAGTATCTCTCTTCTTCTACTTCTTTTAATGCAGTCGTCACTCAGAAGGTAGACATATAAATATAAATCTACCTTTCCGCTGATAGGTTTCTTTCTTGTCACATACATTGTAGTAATTACTAAAGGTATTTTCTTTTCTTTGGAAATTTTCCATTTAAATGTGAAGTACTAAGCTAGGAAATGGTAAAAACAAATAGCACAAAAGAAAGTTTTTACTCTTTTGGACATAGATGGTAATCAATACTGAGCTTTGCATCTTAAAATCTGCAAATGCATTTCTGCTCCAAGCTGTGCCAGTGGATCTAAAGCAACCAGGATGGGAAGAACAAGTTTGTAGGGGAGGAAATAATATCTTTTCCCTCCACCTATCTAAATTCTTGTCCTTGTTATTCTTGTAACAAAAGACAGATTATCAAGAGAAAAGCATATGGATTTATTCACTATAAGTCTTATGTGACACAGAAGCCTTCATAAGGAAATGCAGACTCAAAGAAATGGTTAATCCTGAGTGCTTTTATACTAGGTTTGATGAAAGGTAGAAAACTGTGAAAAGAGGTGGAAGGACAAAGGTGAGCTAAGTATAGCAAACTGGAGGAGAATTAGCTAGGTCTGTTCATTTAGAGGCCTCTCGGTGTCTCTTTGTCTTTGGAGATAAGGATGCTTGCTCCTTTCCTCTGAGTATAAGAAGGATACCTCTCACAAGAGGGTTTTTTGACTTGCTTCAGGGCAAGATCAGCAAGCCCTTCCTCCACATACCATTTCTCAAAGTCCTACAGCTATAAGACAAGGTACCATATTTTGGAGTAGCATGTCCTGAACCACACTGAGTCCCATGAAGCTACTTTGGAATTAAAAATAAAACTAGGGGCTCCTGGGTGGCTCAGTTGGTTAAAGCCTCTGCCTTCAGCTCAGGTCATGATCCCAGGGTCCTGGGATCGAGCCTCGCATCGGGCTCTCTGCTCAGTGGGAAGCCTGCTTCCTCCTCTCTCTCTGCCTGCCTCTCTGCCTGCTTGTGATCTCTGTCTGTCAAATAAACAAATAAAATCTTAAAAAAAAAAAATAAAACTAAACAGTGCAAACAACACACAGGAAAGTCTTAAAACAGACATGCTTAAGCACAGGGCTGGTAGGATGACCTGAAGAGAGAGATTCTGACCAGCCAGGGTTGAATTTACTGTGGGTAATTCCATACCCTCCTGTTTTATGTTTGTAAGGATTTGGGTGGGCCAGGGAGAGAACCAACCAAGTTAAAAGAGGTAAAACTTTGTGTTCTAAGTTTCTACTTGCCACTGTGAGAAACCAGCCATTCTGGGACACAAGTCTGGAGGAACTGCATAGGAGAGGTTTTACTGCCCTTTCTGCATCTGGTTTGGTCACCTAAGGAGGAAGAGCCCGGCTCGTTCAGCTCCAAAATAGGTTTGGCTCTTTGTGGGTATAAGACTGAATTTCTCAGGTAGTTAATAGCTCGACAAGGAAACAAGGAGGCCCCTGTCTATATCAGTGTTCTCACAACTATTTATCCCAAATGACTTCCTTCTCTCTACTTTGTGGTCTTACTAACGGCAAGAAACTTCTAGAATGAAGGATTCAGGAGTGCTCAATGAGAGATGTGCTTGTCTCTGGGAAAAAGCTCAGAGTAATGTTCTTAAAAGGCACCAAGTAAGAGGGGCGCCTGGGTGGCTCAGTGGGTTAAAGCCTCTGCCTTCAGCTCAGGTCATGATCCCAGAGTCCTGGGATCGAGCCCCACATCGGGCTCTTTGCTCTGCATGGGGCCTGCTTCCTCCTCTCTCTCTGCCTGCCTCTCTGACTACTTGTGATCTCTGTCAAATAAATAAATAAAATAAAAAATCTAAAAAAAAAAAAAAAAGGCACCAAGTAAGAAAGCAGGCATGATCTCAAATAAAAGAGCCCATTAAAATTCTTATTTCTGCATTTCTCACTGGTAACCCTAGAAGACCATCTGTTGTATAATAAGAGGAAATAATTAACTCACAAGGCTGCAATGAAGGTTCAATAAAACATAGTACATGAAGTACTAGTCCAAAGCTTAGCAAATACTATGGGCTAAACATGTGCAAGTTTTTCCTTCACTTCTGAATGTCCAAAGCTCCCTCTGTTAGAGTAGGCAGTTAATTTGGCTCGAACAGATACCTGAAGGGCAGCATAGAGGAAGGAATGCCCAGCTATCAGGAAAGTCATAGGCCTATCCTGGCAGCACTCCACAAGGAGCTGGATCAAACCAGGTAGACCCAAGATGGTGGGTATCATAACAGTAAACTTCAGACCAAATAAGAAAGAAAAGGTGAAAAACCCTGCTTCCAAGAAATCCATGCCCCAAGTAAGGACTATTCCAAACCCTAGTTCAATAAAAGGTAGAAACCCAACTCTAAGAGTATGCAGCTTACGAGCACTCTTTGTCTCTCTCCACTTGTACACTCAACCACCATATCAGTATGTCCTTGAATTTTTTTCTTGCAAAGAGACTAAGAGCCTCTGGCAATATCCCAATGATAGGCTAGGAGGTCACCCCAGGGGCCAGGGGGTCTCCTCAGTTCACCCACCAACACCTCCACATCTTAACATACTTCCTGAAATCCAAATTTTACCTGAATAAATCTATGAATTCAGGAGGACAAAAAAATCTCCATGGCTCTCCCTGAATTATCCAGTTGGTCAGGATCATCGTCAACTTAGTATTTAAACCACATTATATCTCATAGCCACCTTTGAGAGGGTGCCTTAGATTTAATATCCAATGGATACTTGCTCAATACCACTGTATATGATTGGAAAAGGTGTTATTTTACTTAAGAGAGCAGATGCAATTGGAACCTGCTTTAAAAAAAAAAGAAAAAAAACGGAATTCAACTGAGCAACTTTTTTTTTTAAGATTTTATTTATTTATTTGACAGACAGAGATCACAAGTAGGCAGAGAGGCAGGCAGAGACAGAGGGGGAGGCAGGCTCCCTGCTGAGCAGAGAGCCTGTTGTGGGGCTTGATCCCAGGACCCTGGGATCATGACCTGAGCTGAAGGCAGAAGCATTAACCCACCGAGCCACCCAGGCGCCCATCAACTGAGCAAATTTTAAAGATCTTACTGGCTTTATTCAGTGTCAAGAATCAGGCAACATTTGATCTAACAGAAAGAAAGAGTTCTGAGGAGCTATACAAAATGAAGGATTTTTATAGGCAGAAAGGAGCAGGACAAGGACGTTAAAACAGCAAAAAGAGGACTTGTTGTGGCAAGGTCACCATCCTTTAAGGGAAGGCAGGGGTCTATCAGGAGAATTACCACACTAGTGCTTACTAGGCATTTTTAAATTGACTAGTTTTAAGACTCTATTTTTGGCAGAGGCTAAAATGGAAATTCAGTTAGGTATTAAGTCTTGGTTTGGTGACATGGGGCTTAGCTTAAGTGACTCCATTTGAAGTATGTTGCCTTTTCTTTTAGCAAACCTGAATGACAACCTAGGATTTTTCATTTTCAATTTAGCAATTTGCTAAGGAAATTTGATGACCTTGAGGAGTTTAACAAACCTAATTAACAAAAGTACATCTGTAACACCCAACACCAACAAAATAAAAAATAATTATAGACTTTTGTTTTATTTTATACAGTCCCAAATAATGATGGTAAAAGGACATGAAAACTGATACATGATTATTTCTCTAGGTATCTAGAAAATACATACAGATTACTCTCACATAGTTCACTGGAAAAAGCGATAAAGCCAATTACTATTTTCTGAAGCAAAAGATAAAAACAATAAACCTCTACAATTTAGATCTATAGAAATCTCCCACTGAAGGAAGAATGAATTACTACAATGGACTTTGAAGAAATAGTTCAAATCATCACACTCATATTTAAATATGGGAAATTCTAGAATCTTCTAACATGTCTTAAACTCCATAGAGGTTTAATAACTATTTATTATTAGATGTGTATGCTTTGATATTTGAAAATAGAACATACATTAAGTTTCCCAAACTTTATACATAATGCCTAAACATAATTTTGAATATAGTATGATTCTAGGGAACAGTAGCCAGGAAAGGAAGGAAACACTGTGATAAATTACTTCTCAAATAATGCTCGCTTTGAAGGCACAATGACCCAGTTAGTAGTGCCACACTTTTCATCATGTTAAATGTATTTTTGTCCAAAATTATCAGATTTAAAAGCATGGCTATATAGAAAAAATATCTCAGAGTTATTGTAGTTATAATCCCAACTAAGTTTTTGAGAAAAGGACAGCCCTGGCTGTAATCTATAATAGGAGGCTTGGAGGTTTTGTCCATAGTCAGTGAACCCACTTCTTTCCACCATTAGGACACAAATGGCATGTTTATTTACAAACAACACTTTTATATCTAATATATCAACAAAAAGAAATCTGAGGCCTCTCTTTCTCAAAACATCTTGGAATTTCATCTCCTGTTCTTTTGATGATAATCTTTCTGGTAAACCAAGATATTGTGACAATGGATGTTATTTCTGGTTAATTGTCTGATTCTTATATGTTTCTGGAGACTCTACATTTTTGAAAATTATTTGGTTTGGAGGAATATGAGGAATATAAACCCTCAAATCTCCATAACTTACTATTATTGATATTTGTTTCTTGCTTATTTAAAGTCCAGTTAGAGGCAAAGGAAGAGATATGCTCTGTTTAGTGATTTAGAGCTTGTATTGATGGAGGCTCTGTAGTCTTGAATATGTCCCACAAGATCGCCATGTGTATTGACAGCCAATCAGCATGCAAAAAAAGATAGAGTCTGAAGGACAGAATGGGAAATTTTTATAGACCAGTCTTGGTAGTCATATACATCACCTCCATGCATATTCTACTGGCCATAGTTCAGGGACCTAACCCTCCCAATGGAGGTAGGCTGGGAAATAGTCTAAGAAGACAAGAAAGAACAGGAAAATGGTTTTGGTAAAAGGCTAGTCAGTGTCTTTTGAATGCTCTAATTCCATTAATATCCCTATAACTACATTATAATTTCATGGGGCACCTGGGTGGCTCAGTGGTTTAAAGCCTCTGCCTTTGGCTCAGGTCATGATCCCAGGGTCCTGGGATCAAGCCCCACATCGGGCTCTCTGATCAGAAGGAAGCCTGCTTACCCCCCTCTCTCTGCCTGTCTCTCTGCCTACTTGTGATCTCTGCCAAATGGATAAATAAAATCTTAAAAAAAATAGCTACATTATAATTTCAATGTATCTTCTTTTAAAAATATTTGATCCCCAGATATATTTTTTAAAGCTCATGTAAAAAGCAAAAGCACAGGGGCACCTGGGTGGCTCAGTGGGTTAAAGCCTCTGCCTTTGGCTCAGGTCATGATCCCAGGGTTCTGGGATCGAGCCCCGCGTCAGGCTCTCTGCTCGGCGGGGAGCGTGCTTCCCCACCTCTCTCTCTCTGCCTGCCTCTCTGCCTACTTGTGATCTTTGTCTGTCAAATAAATAAATAAAATCTTAAAAAAAAAAAAAAAAGCAAAGGTACATCCTTCTAAATTTATGTGTAACTGCAGGTTAGTGAACTTCTTATAAATCATCCTAGTACAATAAAGGAATATTATATACAATAAGACATATGGTCACACAATGAGATAGATATTTGTGATAAGCACTGGTTTATGTAAAAGAGAGCTCTTGAAGGAGTAATGATATAACATAGCATGGTGCCTAACCCCATGCACTGGAATCACTTGTCTGCTCAGTGTGCCCATTCCTCAGCAGACAAAAGTGCTGCTTAAGACTCACATCTACAGCTTCTCCAGAGCCTTGCCCTTCGGTAATTGGAACCACTTCTCTGGGAGTTTGCTTGGGGTTACACAGTGAGATGTATATTCAATAAAAGACTGGTGGCGGTTACAAAAGTCTAGTTTTCTCACCTAAAGCTGGAATAGAATCTGCATTGCAGAGTAAGCTCTAGTTCCTTGAGGGATACATGGAGGCTGGAATCACCTGACACCAGGGATTGTCCTGCTGCTTCCTCTATCCTGTCTAGCTCCTCTCACTCCCATACAGGTTTTGTCTAATATCATTCCCTTAGCAAGTCTCTTCCATTCACACAAATCTTCATTTCAATCTCATTTTAGCAAAACTGACTCAATACAGAAGATAAGTCATTAAAACTATCTTTCCACGGACGCCTGGATGGCTCAGCGGGTTAAGGCCGCTGCCTTCGGCTCGGGTCATGATCCCGGGGTCATGGAATCGAGCCCTGCATCGGGCTCTCTGCTCTGCGGACAGCCTGCTTCCTCCTCTCTCTCTGCCTCTCTGCCTACTTATGATCTCTGTCTATCAAATAAATAAATAAATAAAATCCTTAAAAAAAAAAAAACTATCTTCCCAAGTTCCTGGCATCTCTAGACATATTTAACACAGATAGTAAAGCTGCAAAGTCTCTGCCCTGACATTCTGGAAATATGTCTGCAGCATTGCTTTGCAAATCAAGTTTTTCTTGTTTTGCAACTATGCTGAGGGCTTTTGGTTTCCTTTATACTCCTCAGGAACACTCATGAAAAAGCTGTGAATAAATATAAATTTAAAGAATAAAGTTAGAGAACCAAAACCCAAGGAAGAATGTTGACCTCAGCAAGCCAGTGAACAGAAGAGATGGAAGGCAAGGAAATTGATTACTTGTAGGAACTAGCTCAACTTAACCCTGAATCAGTAAGTGCATATATAACTGGAGCCAGGTATATTTAATGTTGTAAAACAAATGGGGCATACAATGAATGAGTCTGACCTACATAAAGCTAGCCTACTTTAACAGAATTTTTTGTAACTTGATGCAATTATTTGGAAAATCTAAATACGCCTTCTAAATCCTAGCAGTTATGGAAAACAAAAATATAAAAGTATTACATTTTGCCAAATTAATAGATGTTTTGCAATCAAAAGAAAAATCTCTGGGGTGCCTGGGTAGCTCAGTCAGTTAAGTGTCTGATTCTTGATTTCTGCTCATGTCATGATCTCAGGGTCGAGAGATGGAGCCCCAAGTAAGGTTCCATGCTGGGTGTGGAGCCTTCTTAAGATTCTCTATCTCTTTCTCTCTCTCTCTTCCTCCCTACCCCACTCGCTTACCCCCTCTTGCTCTAAACAAACAAACAAACAAATAAATAAAATATAAATAAATGAATCAATAAATCATGCTAAGAATGTTTAATATTTTTAACTGAATCATATAAAATGGAAGGGATACAGCCAAAAGATTACTTTGAAGGAAAATTTTCAAGCTAAATGTATGTATTTTAGTATAAAAACTTTTAAATTAATAAAGTGTTTATTCTTTTTTTTTTTTAAAGATTTTATTTATTTATTTGACAGAGAGAGATCACAAGTAGGCAGAGAGGCAGGCAGAGAGAGAGGAAGGGAAGCAGGCTCCCTGCTGAGCAGAGAGCCAGATGCAGGACTCAATCCCAGGACCCTGGGATCATGACCTGAGCTGAAGGCAGAGGCTTTAATCCACTGAGCCACCCAGACACCCCTAAGGTGTTTATTCTAAGAACTGGTTGGGGTGGGTGGGAATCAGGATATAAACCTAAAGAAAATAGAGCGAAGGAAATAATGAAGATCAAAGTAGAAAATAGTGAAATGGAGACACACATATAGTGAAGGTTCCACAAATTGATTAAGAAAGGAAATTAGACACCATGAAACAATTACAGGGATGGGAAAGGGTACATAACTACAAACCCTTCACACTATAAATATATAAAAATATTATTATGAGCATTACACCAAGAAATTGAAAATATATATAAAATAAAAAGATAAATTCAAAAAAAAAATCCAACTTATAAAAACTGACTCAGGAAGAAATAAAAACATTGATGGAATCCAGAATTAACAAACCATGGCTGGTCACTATTGTAGTCACTGAACACATGCAGTACGAGTCAAAGTTTGTTTCCTTTGGTTAAATGAAATCCTTATGAGTCTGCTTTGGCAATTCAATTCTTTATGTAAACAGTTTTATGTCTCCTCAAATAAAATACTAGATTTAAATTTCACTGAAAACTGATAATAGTTTTTGTGGGCAGTGCTGTATTTGCTATTTGGGGGGGGGCTTTTATTTAGTGTTTTATTTTCTAAAATAAAATTTTAAAATAATGTTTTATGAAATGTAACATACTCAATGCACTCCATTTTTTAGTTTCAACATATTTTACTTGAATGTTATTTAATAGAATACTGCATAAAATTATTTAGCAACTTATGTAATGTTTAGCAGCTTGCAATTGTGACAACTTTCTATGTAGCAAGTTGTTATGAATAATTCCAAAAAACCTGAAATTAAGAGTATATTATAGAAACATTTATTCATAGCTGGTGCTTCTAAAATGTAAAGTGATTTTCAAGGAAAATCAGGGACATATTTAGAAACTCACTATCACATGTATTCACTATGCAGTATCAACTGGTCTTCAATGTTATAATATTAGTCAAGTACCATAGCTAGAGAATCATCTTTTACACAAATGACTCAATTTTCTAAGGCTGGCAGCTATTCGAGGCTTTAAAAATAACTTTAGTTTCTGAAAAACCTGCTTTTCCTCCCTTTTTTAATTTAAATGTCGTTTCATCATCTACACTCGGGAAATTGGAAAAAAATCTTTCTTTAAGAAATAATATATGTATATATAAAGATATAAGTATAAAAATTAGGTCAATTTTAACATTGCCTTTTTAATGAGTAGTAATAATTTCACTTTTCTGTATCTTAATAATAAATATGACCACTATCTATGTTCTGTTCAATATAAATTTATTTTTTTATCTCTGTGTTCCTTGAGGGACAAGTTAAATGGCAATAGTGTATAATGCTTCAAACACAATCCTGCACATTGTCCACATCAAAACTCCATCATCAACAACAATCATATAACATAACTAAAAGTATATGAAGTTTATTTATCACATTTGATTTTTTTTCCTGAAAACCACAAACTTGACATTTTGGAAGAGTCCATTGCTGTTCTCATCCCCCTTCAGAAACTACCTATCTAGAAAGAAACTCAAGTTCCTTAATACAGCATCATACAGTGCTAAGCATAAAAATGTCAAGTAAAGTAAGGAATTCCACAATTTAAAAAGAAATACAATCACATTTTGAAAATATTTCTTGGGGTGCCTAGGTGGTTCCGTTGTTAAGCATCCGCCTTAGACTCAGGTCATGATCCCAGGGTCCTGAGATCAAGCCCCACATCAGACTCCCTGCGCTGCAGGAAGCCTTCTTCTCCCTCTCCCACTCCCTGTGTTTGTATTCCCTCTCTCAAAGTCTCTCTCTGTCAAATAAATAAAATCTTAAAAAATATATATATATAAATAAGTAAGTAAATAAATAAATAAAAACTTTATTAAGAGTGATTGAGAACCGTGGCACCATATGGGGGAAAAATCCCCTCATTCACTTGCCTATGTTTACATTGACAAGTGTAAAAAAAGTTTAAATTGGCCTAGGCCTTTTGGAGGAAAAATTAGCAAAATGTTGGAAATTTAATATGTGCATTGTCTTTGTACCTAAAACTTATTTAGAAATCCATACAAATAGTCCCACATAGACAATAATGCAAGAATGTTCATTGTCATATTGCTTGTAGTAGCCAAACTATAGAGATAACTTAGAAGGTTATTAAGAGGAAAATGACATTCGAGCATATTATCATGAAATACTATGTGACCATTCAGTATAAAAAGGTAAGTATTTTTGTACAGGAATGGAAATATGGCTTAATTAGATTGATAAGCTTAAAAACTCTCTTTACATTTTATAATCATATATATTGGAGAAACAGAAGTATTCACACATTGGAAGGATAAAGAGAATACAAAATTATGAGACAAAAATACAAACAAAAGAGCAGAGAGGGGTACCAAGTTTTCAGTTTAAATGTTGTCTCTACCTTTGATGAAATTGATTCTAATAAAACAGCACTTACTTTTAACTCTTTTCTTTCCAATGAATCATTTAGGAATATAGTATGCCCTGGTGGACTGCCTGATTTATCATTACCTGTAAAGTGTATTATAGATTAATTTCATGGCATTCTGCAAACTGCTGTCACTTGCATTCACGATTGCTCTCATCAGAGTTAAGATGTCCCACTAGTCTTCTGACAGGTCTTCTGAAGCTAAACACCACTCTAATTGACCTGTTAGGAGGCACCTGCATGCCTTATCAGTTAAGCTGCTGCTTTTGGCTCAGGTCATGATCTCAAGGTCCTGGGATTGAGCCCCAGGTCAGGCTCTCTGCTCAGCGGGGAGCCTGCTTCTCCCCCAACCCCCTGCTTGCACTTGTTCTTTCTATTTCTCCCTCTGTCAAATAAATAAATAAAATCTTTTGAAAAAATAATTGATCTGTTAGTATAAACTGAGGAACTGAGATAATATCTACATTATAAAAGTAAGTTTAACAAAACAAATTTGTCATCACTTTAAAATGAAAAAAATATGGCACACAATAGAGATAACACAATATAAAGCATCTGAGTAAAAAGATTATTATTAATCTCAATTTGGCCATCATTACCATTTATGGCCTTAGGGGACATTTTTATGCAAATAATGTCTAAAGTCATTTCTCCTCATTAGCTGGTCATGACACTTAAAAATGTGCACTTCCCCAAGTTTCTTTCTTACCACCCAAGAATATCTGTACAGATATTTCATATACTAGAATGTTGAAGGGACTGGAATGAGAAGTTTAGGCTGATATATGATACACATATCTTCAGTCCCCAAATTTCAAAGAAGAACAGTACAATTTCTAATCTCTACTATTCACAGGTGTCTCTTTTGACAATTTTCAACTCTCTTGAATATCCAAACCCTCCATCATGTAAAATAATTCAATGTTCTGTAAATCACTCATTATAATCAGGATGAGATGTGTGATTAGTCATTGTTATAATGAAAGGGGAAGATGTAAGTAAATATTTATAAATGATCAAGATGTGATCACTCTGATGAAATTCATTTTTCCACAAAAGGTGATGAAATAATCACCTCAATGTTGATAACCTTTTCTCTCGGATATAACACAATTAAAAGTAAATACTAAACTGTCAAGATTGCAATTTATTCATCTTATGAGCTTAAATTGTTGCCCAAAGTATAAAAATGTCTCTATATAGAAACCTTCATTTTAAGGTGCTACATGTTTAAAAAACAAACAAACAAACACCTTTCATCTGTCTGATGTTATTCAATCCTCACAAAAATCCTTTACGGTACATTATGTAATTTCCATATTGGAGATGAAGAACCTAAAGTTCAGATAGAACAGGGATCTTATACAAGTTCTAGAGAACAGATTAATAAAGTATGGATTTGGGAACAGTCTAGACTCAAGTCTTTCTCTACTTCCTATTTATGGGGTAACTTCATTCAAGTGATTGCACTCTCTGTGTTTCGGTATCCTCATCTATAAAATGGGATGATGAATATGATAATACCGTTCTCAAAGTCTTATTATGATAACTCAGTGACTTTAAATGTTCCTGGAACCAGTTCGTGGCACACAGAAATTTCAATATTAGTGTCCTATGGTATTACTATAAAACTGATAACTGATGGAGTCTAGACATGAACTGAAGTCTTCTGATGTCAAGTCTGGAGAAAGACAAACTTGGATTCTGATTCTTATTGCACTGTGCAAAGGCTGTGTGAATTTTGGGCTGAGCATTTTTCTTCATCAATTGAATGGGAATAAAAAATACACACATAACGTAATACACTACTTATGAGGTTAAATTTGTCGTTATAATAAACAATGTAGGGCCACCTGTGTGGCTCAATGGGTTAAAGCCTCTGCCTTCGGCTCAGGTCATGATCCCAGGATCCTGGGATTGAGCCCCACATCGGGCTCTCTGCTCAGCAGGGAGCCTACTTCCCCCTCTCTCTCTGCCTGCCTCTCTGCCTACCTGTGATCTCTGTCAAATAAATAAATAAAATCTTAAAAAAAATAAGTAAATAAACAATGTACCCCAGAAGCCTGATGTTCACCACAAAGACAGTAGATTATTCCACTTTCAAGTCCTGAGCAAGTCCTGAGCAAGTCACTGTTTACATATGATATGCTGATTAGCAACAATTTTTATGGAAAGCTTAATGTGCACACACAGCGCTATCTTTACGGACTCCCTTGATTCTTAAATTCAACCCCTAAGGCATCATCCTCATTTTACGGAAGAGGAAACCAAGGCAGAGGAAGGTTAGGCAATGTATCCAAGATCATAAAACTAAGTGATATGGATGAGATGGATAAGAGTAAGATTCTGAACAGTTTGGTACCAGACACTGTACATTCTGCTGCCTCTGAGCATTTCCATATTTAGACAGGATACATAACAAAGCAGTTCTTGATGTGATTACTTTTCTAAAAAGAACACATAAAACTGCTATCTATTCTGGTAACCTAAGAGTCAAGGAAGCCTAAAAATGCTTCCTCTACCAAATATCTAGAAATACTGGAATAAACACAACATTCTCCCAAATGAAGCAATATGCCCAGAGGCCAAAAATGACAAGGCACAGAAATAAGAATTTTAAACAGTTATCAAGAGTATGCCAGTCTCCATGGCTGAGAGACTTGTGACTTAAAAGGCAAGCTGTAAACAGGAGACTGGACTTTGTACCCAAGCAAGGGGGAGAGTTGTTCTGTCCCACAAAAGACTGAATCTATAAAATATGGGGCAAGGACCTATTTACTGGCCAGCAAAGGGAATGGATTAGAAATATTTCTCTCCTGACCGGGACTCTGAGTAGGAAAAAAGGTCTCTGAGAATGCATAATCCTTGGTTTCTTGTGCAGGTTTATACTCTGTATGGTCCAGGAAATCCCAAACAAAGGAATAGCTCAAACAGTCTAGATTTCAGTAGTGCAAGACCCTTAGCTGAGGTAAACACAAATCATTTCTTAAGGAATTCACCCACAACACAGGGCTCATACTACTTCCATGGATTAAAACCAGTTGAATGTAAGCAACACGAATCACATTTATAAAATAAATGGGCACTGAACATTATCATGTTCATGTAAAGACAACATACATCATACAACATACAACATACATCAGTATCGCAAGGATTTTGTACATTTAAACTGTAAGATGTGGAATACAAAATAGCATATCAAAGAGAAAGAAAGACAGGATTTTTAAAATGCAAATTAATTAAAATGATGAACTAAATGCTTCAATTATGAAAAAGAGAAAAAAACAAACATGGCTGAGGAACATGATACAATTTTAGAAGTCTAGGCAGATTTGAAAGGAAATTAAATAGTACTTCAGGAAATGAATGCAATCACTAAAAACATAACTCCAAGGACAGGTTAGACAGCATACTTGGCACTACTGAAGATGGAATTAATGACATGGAAATATGGATCTGAAAGCCTAACTCCAAAAGTAAGAGATGGAAAATAAAAGAAGTTTATGGAATGTGAGAGAGTGGACATTCTTACAGAGGTCTGTGGGACTTCCAGTAGTCTGACTCAGGGAGCATGTGGAGGCAGACTTCTTACCAACAAAAGACAAAAGATAGGAAAAAATATTTTAAAGTTGCTGTGAAAAAGTCCTAATTAAACCCAAACTAGTATTGAGAAATATGATTTAAATAAAGATAGTCACTGAGAAGTTAGGGTAGAATAAAGACACTTTCAAACAAACAAAACTGATTTTATCACTGATAGACTCTCACAAATGGACTTTCTGAAAGATGTCCTTCAGGTATAAAGAAAATATGAAAATGATTCTGCAGAAATTTCTAACACACAATACAGTAATACAAAGAAATGGGGAAATATGTAGTAAATGTAATCAAAGAATAATTCAATAAAACAACAATAATAGTAAGAGCAACATCTGTTTAATAAAAGCTAGAAAGAACTATGACCCTGCACAACAACAGGAATGGAGGAAAAGATAGAAGATATGTTTAAAATGTTATATTATTTAGAAAGAAGGTAGAGAATGATTTAGTTTAGACCTGAACATGGAAAACCTTTAAAGTAACCATAAGAATATCTACTCAATGTTTAACATCTGAACAGTTATATTATAGAAAATTTAAGTAATACAAAAGAGGACAAAAAAGAAGGGGAAAAATAATAAGAAAAAAAACCAGGTCTTATAGATTGCACAGGAACAATTGTTTGAAATAAATCCAGGTATCAGTAAACACAATAAATGTGAATAGAATAAGAATGTTTAGAGATCAAAGATGCAACGCAAAAGAAAATCAACTTTCATATTGTTTTATAAAATTTACTTTAAAAAAAACCCAGTTCTTTTACACATAGTAAAAAAAAGAAAAGGATACCTAATAAAATAATACCAAAAAAAATGCTGTTAATATAGCAATATAAGGCTGAAAGAGTCTTTAAGACACAAAACATTTACAGAAACCAATAGGGTCACTACTTAAGGATCAAAGCTTCATTTTATCAGAAGTATTGTACTTTTCTTGACTTAAAAGTACACATTAACATGACCCTGTAAAGCAGATATTCTCCATCAAACAGAGATGTTAACTTGCTCACTAATTGATAGATGAAGCTAACACAAACATATGGAAACTATTTTAACAATACAATTTATCAGCTTGATTTCTCTACCTCCAAAGTTAGAGAATGCATACTTCCCAAGCTTCCATTAATAAATAAACAAAATGTTATATTTTAAAGCATAAAGACAGTCTCAAAAATATTTTAACAATTGTTTAATATAAATTACAGTCCATTAAGTTAGAAAGAAAGAAAATAACTCATTGACAAAAGTAAATGAATAAAAAATTTTTAAATGTAAAAATTTATAGCATAAATTGAAAAATACAAAGAACTGAATGATAGAGAAAATACTACAAATCAAAGTGTAATGATTGCAGCCACAGGAGTTAAAGAAAAATTTGTTTTCTTGAAGTTTTTTATGTTAAAACAGAGCCAAAATAATAATAATAATAATAATAATAATAATAATAAGTTAACGTCTTAATATAAGCTATTAGATAACATACAACAAAATTAAAATATGAGCAGAAATTAATAAAAGGAAAACAAAAAGATAATTCAAAAACTATTAAGTTGTTTTCATTAAGTCATCTAGGCAAATAACATAGACCTAAACTTCTGATCAGCATACAAAAAGATGACAAATATAGATATGGCATAACTGAAAGAGAACCTTGCAATTACTTTTATGTCAAAACAAATGAAATGGAAAGCTTATAAGAAAAATAAAATTAGCAAAACTGACACTCACAAAAAAGAAAACCTAAATATATATATAGCTATTTAAGAAAATTAATCAGTTGAAGGTAATCGATACATTCTCCTCACATACCCCAGCAAAAAAAAAAAAAAAAAAAAGCCACACACACACATACAAACTTAAGAATATATGGGATTTTAGAAAAATTCACTAAACATTCAAAGAATGAAGGTCATTTGCACACAAGCTTTTTCATAAAATATAATATTACTGACCCATTTTTTTAATGAAGCTAATATAACCTCCATGAAAAATTCAGCAAAAAAATTATAAGAAAGGTAAATTGATGTTTAGTATTATGGAAACAGTACAGAAATCCTAAATAAAATGCTAGCTACCTGAGTCCTTCAACATATAAAAATATAGCAGGTAATGAGCAAGTTGGATTTTTACCACTAATGCTAGGATGACTTAACAATTAAACATAGATTAATATCATTTATTACACTAGCATATTAAAAGACAAAAACATGACCAGTTTAATAACCATGGGGACATAATTTTACAAAGGGACACACTCATTCATAATGAACATCATTATTACATTAGTAATTTATTTCATACATGGTAAAAGGTGTTGGTAACAGAGACAGTAGTAGGCTCATCAAAATGTTTCATTTTCCCCAATATTTCCCACATCCTTTGTCATAAGGCAGAGCCATATGACTACTTACGCTCAATGAATTGTGAAGGGTCTATGAGCAATTTTCCATTTTTCTTTCCCTGACTTGACCATAAATGTGCCATAGTTCAACTTCAATCCCAGAAGAGCTGTCTGGACCCAAAGCAGAATTTGTGTCAAGCCAGAAACAAGATGCTGATGTGTTAATTCACTGACACTTTAGAGTTATGTATTAATTAGTGCATCACAGCCCACCCTATATCATCAGTAGTACAGACACAAGACTGTACTACTGATACACTGATCCAGAATTTAATACTGATACCAGAATTTAAAAGGAAGTGTTTCACAACTCAATAGAAAAACTTATAACTAAAAAATAGGCAAAAGACATAAACGGACATCACAGAAGGTAAAATTGAAAAAACTGAATATGAAATAAATGTAAATGAAAATCCTCAACATCACTATAAAATGGAAACATGCAAAACAAGACCATAATGGTTTATAACCTCATACCTACATATTGGCAAAACTTTAAATGTCTGATAATGTCAACTGTTGGCCAGAAAGTGGAGTACCAGGAAATCCTACATAGCTGGTGGGTGTGGATTAAGACAACCATGTTAGCAAACAATCTGGCAATATTTTGTAATGTTGAAGGTCCTCATAATTTCAACATATGCTCAAATGGTAGGACCCTCTATAAGCCCTTCCCTGCTTCCTGAACAGTCTGAGGCAAATCTCTTATATTTGTACTAACTTATAGAAACTTTCATTAGAGTTACAGCAGAAATTATTTACCTCAGGCTTCCCAGAATCCAAACAGACTCTCCCTCATGGGGAAATGCAAGAAGTTAGCCAGGGGATGTTCTGTTATTTGTAAACAACAGTCCTGCTTTCTCACTAACTTTCTTGAGGCAAAGGCAATTATCTTTTCATAGCTGTGTACTCAACATCTACCAGAAGACCTGGCTCACAGTAAGCATGCAAACATGACCATTTAATTTAAAATTGTTGAGTAGTTCCTGGGCACAAATTAGATTCTATGCAATGTGGTTCATTAAGACATTACCTGTAATATCAGCATAGGAACTTCATAGTCATCATTCTAATAGTCTGTATGGTAGTTATTCCTTAGTGAGGAAGCTGTTCAAAGATAAATTCATTCAATGCACAAGATTTGGTCTAACTTACAGAACTTTCTATTTCTTCTTAATTTATATGATATTTCCAAGGTACTATTTTTCTCTATTGGGAACAAATTATTTTTGAACTCCAAGAACCCAAAGTAACTGTCAGGATGTTGTACTTCAGATGTAACAAAAATTCATTTAATTTAGAAATGGAAATAGAAAAAAAATGCCACAACTTACATATATATGAAATGTTTTTCCTCTTTACAGACATATATGGCCTTTCCCTGTCACAAGCTTCCTGTTTTCAAATGTCCATGAAACATCTGATAACATTCTGAAATGGAAATCACAGCAGTCTTGTACCACAGGGAAACTTTGCTTTCTTTTCTTTTCTTTTTTTTTTTCCTGCATTCTTACTGAGTATTCCATGGCACATTCTGGTAGATCAATACAGTTATAGCTTTGTTTTATACAGCCGAGCAGGTAGAGTGGTGACTGAAAGTTCATCTAGGTTTTTAATTGACTGTACTCCTAAAGATGCACCAAAACAGATCAAAATGACTTGCTTTTAATTTCCTTTGGGGGCAACTCCCTGGCATGGGAATGCTGAATTACCATCTTGGCTCTTTCCTTTCTTTTTGAGTCTGTCCCTTTGAGCAACGCAGCAATAGCTGCTGGCTATGCAATTAGGCATCTCTGTCTGCCTCCCCTTCAATCTTTTTCTCCTTATTAAGCTAGTAGGAAAATGTTAAGCCCCCAGGCATTTGCATCTATTAATAGGAAGAGAAGATTAACTGTCACTGTTGCATAGATTCATGATTAGTAGACTGCTGGCAGAATTCTCTTTTATTTCCTCCTTTTTAGTAACAAGAAAGCCATGGGCATCTTTGCAACATCATAAAGTGGCTCTGCAGTAGGACCTCTAATCTGGTTCCGATAGGAGATTATTGGTGCTCTATCTTGAATTTTCCAGGCCATATGATTAGAACAAAGGAAATATTGGACTTCATCCAAGATGCTCATTTCACAGAGAATGAAGTTGGGGTCATGTGACCTGTCAGAGGGCAGGCAGGTAATTAATGACAAAGAGGAAACAAACACAGTATCTAGATCCCTTGTGACTTTTAACCCATCATATTGAACGTATTACATCGCTTGTTATTTCAGCACCAGGATTTAACATTTTCCATAACTCAAACATCTAGAAAATCAGTCTTTCTGGAATAACAGAAAAATTTATGAACAGAATTGCCTGAACAGAATTATTGCAAAAGAGTTAGTTGTATAGTCTAATATGAGGAATTCCAAAAGATATTTTACTTAATTCCAAAGAAGTGTTTTGGAACCAAAAGGAATTTGTAAATTGAGAATTTTGGAAAAATTCTCAATTTACATCATTCCTTTAGGTCTAGCTTTTTCTTCATATGAAGAGACAAATTAAAACATAATTATCTAAGTTAAAAATTAGCAAACACAGAGGAGTGGTATGTCACATAATGAAGTGATTCTCCAAGTGTGATGTCTGGTCCAAACACCTAGGAGCTCATCAGAAATTATCAACCTAAAAATAAAGAGGCAAAATGAGAGTGCAGGAGTGTTTATTTGGGATTAAAGAATTGCAATTGGGGGAGCAAAGATTCAGGTAGAAGCTCAAATAGTCTCCCATTGTTGAGATGAAAGCAAAGAGGAGAGACAATTATATGAATTGAAGAAAAGAAAAAAAAATCTGAGAGTGTCAACCAATTAAGCTAATCTGGATTCTACATTGATTGTCTACTGATTTTATGTTCAGAAAATCCACAACCATCAGTCTTGCATTTAGGATGTTTGTTCTTCCGCAGACTTTTTATACAATTACTTAAAACAATTGCCATTTTGCTCTGTCCAAAGGTCTGGGCCCAGTTTAAACAGAGACAAGTAAGGCAGGTTCTCTAACGTGGCTGCTCCAACACCATTTAAAAATGGCTCCAGTCATGTCAGTTTTTCACAAAATGCAAATTCTCAAGACACACTGCAGACCTACTGCAATAGAAATTCTTGGAAAGGCATTTTAACAAACATCCCATGTGATTTTGATACATGTTGAAGTTGGGAGAACCTTGGCTGAGTGGTTCAGAGTTACTGTCTCTAAAGTCAGTCACTAGGTTTGAATCCCAGCCTGCCACTTAGGTATGTGACCAGAGATAAAGACTTTATCTCTGTATATCAGTTTCTTCTGTAAACTGAGAAATACTACTTATTTCACAATGTTATTATGAAGATACATGCAAAATAGGTGCCTAGGACATTATAATCATTATAGACATGATATAGTCTTATTACTAACATGTTATCACACTACAACTCATCTACTAGATTAACTGACTGGAATTTAGCATCAAGAATGGCCCTGAAGAACAAGACTATTAGAAATAATGAACAAGGGACACCGGGGTGGCTCAGTGGGTTAAAGCCTCAGCCTTCAGCTCAGGTCATGATCCCAGCCAGGTTCCTGGGATTGAGTCCCGTATAAGGCTCTCTGCTCAGCAGGGAGCCTGCTTCCCCTGCTTCTCTCTCTGCCTGCCTCTGCCTGCTTGTGATCTCTCTCTCTGTCAAATAAATAAATAAAAATATTTTAAAAGAATTTAAAAAAATAAAAATTTTAAAAATTAAAAGAAAGAAATAATGAACAAAAAGAATCTTGTAAAAGGTTCTATGGGGAAGACAAGCCTGATTTGAAGGCCTCACGGGGCTACCTGGGAATTAAGGCTGCTTATGGACCTATGCATCTCCACATATGATTAAGACTTATTTGTCACAAAAATGTAATGGAAAACAAGTTTGTTGCTTCATGTTTCATCATGACCTCCCCCCCGCCCCACATTATGAACTTTCTAAAGAAATGCCTATCTTCTCTGAATAGCAGGGTTTTATTTTCCACAAAAAATTCTCAATTGGTTTTCACAGTTCCTCGAGAAAACTAGTATGTTTTACCTGTGCCAGGCCTCTGAATTCTTCATAGGAATTTGTAAAGAAGAAAATATTGAGACATCCTTTGAAGACAAAATAAAGAAATGATTTCTGTCCTCTTTACTCTTTCCTCCTCTTTGGCCAGTGTTTTCCAAACAGGGCTATGCTTACATATCACCTGGGGACCTTGTTCTTACACAGATTTGACTCTCTGGGATTCCAATGGGGCCTGAGAACCCCCTTTCCTACCTAGATTCTAGGAAATGTGAGTACTGCTGGCCCAGCCTCCACACTGTATGTAGCAAGGACTTCTATCCCACCTGATTATTAACAAATTCTGAGCTCAAAAACTTTCAGTAGGTCCCCTGCCAAACATTCATTTACTGGCTATCAATAGTATGATGGGATCTCTGTCCTATCCCGGGAATACAAAGATTTAAAAACACAGGTTCTGTCTCTGAGATGCTCAGACACAACAAAACAACTTAAAACAATAAAAAGGGCAATGATATAGATATATGCATGAGGTGTTATTAAAGCATCAAGAAAAGTTTTAGAAATTGCTTGTAGAGGTTACACATTAGCTGAGTTTTAATGGATGGATGAGTAGCTTTGGAAAATAAATCCAGGTAAAAATAGGGAAGTTCATAGAAGAAAAGTGATCAGCAGAACAAGGGCAAAAAGAGAGCAGTCCGCTGCCAAAATGTTTGACATTAGACTCTGGGAAGGATACATACATATTTGGAGCAGACTTCAGCACATCATTTAACAGATGTATGCATCAGTATGGAAAGGTGAGCATGGAACTATAAGTCTGGTATTATCAGAACATGAAGTATGTATTTGGTTGCTATTATTCAAGATTTTCCATAATTTAACATTTTAGAGCTAACAATCCATGGAGGGTTGGGCTAGTCACAAAACCAACTTCCTTAGATTTCAATTTATTCTTAAAGAAATCAAGGGGTGGAATCAGGCCAACTCTAAAGGGCATTAAATCTCAACTCTTACAGGTGTCATTAAATTTTAGTCATTATTTACTATCATCCACCCTCATATGCTCCATATTCTAGTGGTTAGATCTTCTAAACCCCGCCAAAAGCTTTGTGATTTTCCTTTCCCACAACTATCTTCTTTTTTTTTTTTAAGATTTTATTTATTTATTTATTTAACAGAGAGAGAGAGAGAGAGAGAACACAAGTAGGCAGAGCAGCAGGCAGAGAGAGAGGGGGAAGCAGGCTCCCTGCTGAGCAGAGAGCCCTATCCCAGGACCTTAAGATCATGACCTGAGCTGAAGGCAGAGGCTTAACCCACTGTTCCAGGTGGCACTGATCCAGGTGCCCCAATCATCTTCTAATGGTAGGGATAACTGCTCTTCAACCAAGCTTACTATGTATAATATATAGTCAAAATTGTGATTTAAGTCCATTTTCATTAGAGTAACCATTGTTGCCAAAGCTGGAATCGTAGTCCTTTGGCTGGCTCATTAGACTCAAGATACAGAGATAGTAGGGTCAGTTAGCATGGCATGGTAGTTTCACCAGCTCTGAGGCCAGACAGATATTGTTCCACTACTTATAGGTAGGATATTTGGAAAAGATACTTAACAGCTCTGTACCTCTGACTCCTCATTTGGAAAGGTATAGATAATAATTAGACTTGACCTTTCAGAGTTTCTAAGAAGATTAAGCTGAATGTGGTAAAAGTCCAGTTTAAGTGGCAGAAATATATAGGGTTCTCAGTAAATATTAGTGAGATGGCTAATTTTATGTATCAGTTTGGCTGGGCCATTGGAAGCCCAGATATTTGATTAAACACTATTGCAGGTATGTCTATGAGTATGTTTTTGAATGAGATTAATGTTTGAGTCAGTAGACTGAGTAAAGCAGATTGCTCTCCCCAGTGTGGATAGATCTCACTCAACTCTTGGAAGCCTGAATAAAACAAAAGATTGAGGAAAGGAGAATTTGTTCCCACCTGGCTGTCTTCAACCTGAGACACTGGTTTTCTTTGGTCCTCAGACTCAGACTGGACTGGGATTTGTTATTGGTTTGCTTAGTTCACAGGCCTTTGGACCCCAATTGGAAATTTACCATCATCTCTCCTGGGTCTCCAGCTTGCCAACTGCAGATCTTGGGACTACTCAACCTCCATAATCACGTGAGCCCATTCCTTATAACACACACATCCTGTTGGTTCGATTTATCTGGAGAACCTTGACTAATATAACTAGTTATTATTGTTATCAGAAAGATGGCCCAGAGGGACAAAGATTCAAAATCATCTAATCACAGAATTGGTGGTCAGAGTGAAGGTTGTAGAAGATCAGATCAGAATCCTAGAAGTCTTTCGTTGCTGTGAGTAAGGCTTCTAATTTTTCCACAGCCTTTTCAGCCAAATTAGCTCCACATTTGGGATAGATGACTCTAAAGTCTCATGGACTCAAGATTTATTATTTTAGACCATAATCAGAGTTTATGATAAATGATCTTTAGAACACTTTGGTGTCTGTGCCGATTATTCAACCCATGTCTCTGCTGTACTGAGAGTGAGGCCTTTGAGGGCTAAAGGGATAGAAAAAAGAATTTTCCCTGAAACTCCTGAGGTCACATGAAGTCTGACTGGATTGGTGGAGAACTGTTTTGTGCAGGATCATCTACCTTTTTTTCAAGCTTCTCATATTTGAGGCTACTTATCTCATGTTACGTACTGAAGTCTAAACAGAAGATGAGGCCCTGGTAATGATTGAGCATCCCTTCTCCCTCACTGAAAATAGCTGTCTTCCTCTAAGAAAATATTTCTCAAAAGGTTCAGCTTCTCCAGAAAGCCTTCCATGTTTATATCAAGTTTTGAAGTGAGTTCTGATTCTTCTTAATTCTCAGAGGATTTCATGGCTAGCCACTTAATGGGGATTTATCATATATGCTTCATTATTTTCTAATTGTTTTACAAAGCTCTTGGAACTTAAAAGGCAGAGACACTCTGGCATTTCTATGTAATCAGCAAAGCATTCCATGTACTAGTTACGTTCGTACTTTCATAAACACTTCATGGTGATAAGCGGGTTTGGCACTTGGATAAAGTCCTGTCTTTGGGACCATATCCAAAAGGAAGAGCCCTTTCTTGAAGGACTATCAAGATGTTGGAGCCAGATTGTGTGTATATATATATATATATATATATATGTATATATACATATATATATATACTTCATCTGGGGAAAATACATTTCTTGGTGACCTGATAGCTGTTTTTAAATAGTGAATAACCCTCCTGGGAAATTGGGATGGATTATTATTTGTGGCAGAATATTCTGGAGTATATTAGTATTATTACTTCCACTTCAGGCTAAGCCAGAAAGCATTATGGCACTTTAGTTATTGGGCAAGTCTGGAAAGAGGAAGAAGCCAATGCACGTGGGAATCAAATCTACAGGACCTGACTTGCTATCTAACCAGGCAAAAGGGTAGAAAGCTCACACTTCACTAGTTAAGATCAAAAGACTACTAAATAAGGGTTGGCTGAGGAAGAAGGCAGGCCTTAATCTGGCACTTAGCAGCCTCAGTGCCTGTAGCTGAAAAGGGCTAAGGAAGGCAAGGCATAATCCGGAAGCAAGTGACAGAAATAACGAGATCATTACAATACTTTTGGGAAATACGCTTTAGCACTGCTAAAAAAAAGTTCTTTGCTTATTACAATGATATAAGAAATTTTGTAATTCAAATATCGTCTAATAAAACAAGGCATGCTTTCAATAGGAGATACGTGCAGGGTTTTCCAAATTGTCCTGTCCACTCTACCTAAGTGACAAACAAACAGCATAAAGAAGGTAGAGAGAGCCTCAGCATGGAGCAAAGTTAACATACAATTTAAAAGCAATCTAAGGCAGAGTCTAGAGCAGAGACTTGTATACACAAAGTTGTTTGGAAAATGTTGATATTGGCATCTGATACTTTTGATATCTTTTTTAAAGTAAGCTATTTTTAGGATAGTTTTTGATTTACAGAAAAATCACAAGGATGATACAGAGAGTTCTCACATACCTATGTTTAGTTTCCTTATTATTAACGTTAGCTTAGCATATATATTTGTCATAATTAAAGACCCAATATTGATACATATTATAAACCAATACCCATACTTTGTTCATAACGGCTTAGTTTTTACCTAATTGCCTTTTTCATTTAAGATCCTTCTCAGAATATTAACTGACATTCAGTCATCATGTCTCCTTAGTGTCTTTAGGCTGAGCATTTCTCAGATTTTCCGTTTTTGAGGACCTTGACAATTTTGAGGAACACTGACCATATATTTTATGGAATATCCCTCAGCTGTGATTTGCCTGATGTTTTGCTCATGATCAGTCAGTCTGAGGTTATAGGTTTGAGGAAGAAAAACACAGAAGTGCCATTTACATCACATCATGTCAAGAGTACATACTATGAACATGACTACAGGAATTTTTCTAGATGTTCTTTATCAAGTTGAGCAAATTCCTCTATTTCCGGTTTGCTAAGAGTTTTCATTATTAAGAACTGTTGGATTTTATCAATGTTTTTCTGCTTCAATAGATATAATCATATGATCTTCCTCTTTATCTTGATATGATAGATTACATCGGTTGACTGCTTTTCAAATGCTTTTCTAGCCTTATATACTTGAGACAAATCCCATTTGGTAATGGTATATAATTTATATACTGTATACCTTATTGGGTTTTTGATTTGTTAACACTTTGAAGATTTTTGCATCTATGTTCATGAGACATATTGGTCTATGGCGTTCTAGTAATGTCTTTACTGGTATTTTTTGTATTAGGAGACTGCTGGTCTCACAAAATGAGTTAGGCTACATTCCCTCTGCTTCTGTTTGGTGGAAGAGATTGTAAAAAAATGGTTTCATTTGTTCCTTAAATATATGGTAGAATTCACCAGTGAAATAATCTGAGCCTGTCACTTTCTTTTTTGGAAAGTCATTAATTTTTTTACTCAATTTCTTTTGTAAGTATAAGATCCTAATAAAGGAAGTATTGGGGGGGGAGGGGGCTCTGGATTGGTTTGTTCATTGCAATTGCATTTGTTCATTTGTTTGTTTGTTTTTAAAGATTTTATTTATCTCTTTGACAGACAGAGATCACAAGTAGGCAGAGAGGCAGGCAGAGAAAGAGCAGGAAGCAGGCTCCCTGCTAGGCAGAGTGCGGGATGTGATGTGATAGGGGGCTGGGTCCCAGGACCCTGAGACCACGACCTGAGACCTGAACGAAGACAGAGGCTTAACCCACTGAGCCAACCAGGTGCCCCTGTTTGCATTTGAAAAGTGCAATTGCTGGCAGGCTGGATGTTGGCTAACCTTGGAAAGGACAGCAAGGTCCCATATATTTAATACTGATAATAAAAGACATCATTGATACATGACAGCAGAGACTTCTGGCCCAGGTAAACAAATCTCACTTGTAACTCACTGAATTCTCCTGATTTCAGGGTGACACTTTTCCCTGCAACCACAGTTCTCTGATGGATCAAAGAAAAGATAAGTGATTTTCACTTTTTGTATTCAGCTTTTCCTTGTTGCAAGAAAGAAACTGAGGACTTTGAACCTCATTACATATCAGAACTGAAACCAAAAGTCTTCAACTTATTTTTAATTGTTTTGCAGACTTCAGATTCATGCCAAACTGAAAACATTTGCAATAATTCTCTGATTCAGTGCAATAACCCTGAGATGTTTCTTTTTTTTAAAGATTTTTATTTATTTATTTGATAGACAGAGATCACAAGTAGGCAGAGAGGTAGGCAGCGAGAGAGAGGGAGAAGCAGGCTCCCTGCTGAGAAGAGAGCCTGATGCGGGGCTTGATCTCAGGACCCTGAGATCGTGACCTGAGCCGAAGGCAGAGGCTTTAACCCACTGAGCCACCCAGGTGCCCCGAGATGTTTCTTTTTATTGAAATTTTAGCTAAACCTAGGGGTGAGATGGCAGGCAGTTCATTCATACAGTAGTACAATGTGTTTTTATTTTGCTAAAGTGTAAGATTAAAATATACAGAAATATTATCTCATGGTCATCTTTTTTTTTTTTTAGGAAACTGCCAGTAAATTATTTTTCTTAACAAGTTATTTATTCAAACATTACTTAAGGCAGCTGAGAAATAAATGACACAAAACTACAGTAATCTCTGTTGTCACATGCTGACCAAAGAATAGGACTAGAAATCCTAAAACTCACATTTGAGTTTTGATTATTATATACAAGCTGGTTATCTTTACAAATACTTCCTTCCCAAATTTCTCAGTGTGTCAATTTGGATGATACCATTTATTTTCTAACTTATAGTGTAGTTAAGAGCATGAAAGTGTATGTGAAAGCTCTAAATTTAAACTGCAAAGCACTACAGAAATGTAGGGGGTTGCATGGGTAGCTCAGTCAGTTAAGTGTCCAGACTCTTGATTTCAACTCAGATCACGATCTCAGGGTCCTGAAACCAAGCCCTGAGTGGGGCTCTGCCCTTAGTGGGAAGTCCGCTTGAGATTCTCTCCCTTTCCCTCTGCCCTGGCCCCCACTCATGCACATGTGCGCGCGCTCTCTCTCTCTCTCTCTAAAATAAGCAAATAAAATAAAGACTTTTAAAAAGAGAAATGTAGGAAAATAATATCCTTATTAAAATCTCCCATACTGGTTCTCCCAAGAGTCAATTTTAAGAAGACAGAGAGCTTTTAATTCTGGCTGAAAGAAACCACAAGCTTCAAACCACACACGTTAAGAATGAGTATACTGAATGGCCAAAGAGAACACTAATGGAAGGCTGACATAGTTCTGTACTCTTAAATCCCTTACTGGGATCTTACTGACAGATCCTAAAAGACTAAGATTAGAAGAAAAAAAAAAAAAAAAAGAAAGAAAGAAAAGAAAAAAAAGAAAAGAAAAAAGAAAAGAGAAAGTGAAGAAGTGAAGAATAAACAAATGAAGGATAATAAGTAAGACTTATCAGAATAACCAAATTCATGATTTCTCAGTTAACTAGCTAGGGAGTTTAAATTGCCTCCATGACAGAGTATCTTCCTACTAGTGGTTGATATGGTCAAGTGGGGAATCCCAGCACATATTACTACATCTGTTGACAAAACCAATAGAGTGACTTAGGTTCCTGGCTTGACCATATTTCTTTTTCTTTAGCAGTAAATTCAAACTACAAACAAACTACAAACTACAAACTACAAATTCAAACAAATACAAACTACAAATACAACTACAAAGAAAATGATCATAAACTATGCCTTGTGTAATAACACTGGGCAGAGAACTTTATTGCCCCATAAACATCTGTTTCAGTATATCATAAGCATAAAGGGCAAAATTCTTCAGTATATCATAAGCATGAGGACAAAATTCTCCCTAAGCTGTCTGTTGAACACAATTGTGTTCCTGTGGTTAATACTGAGTGTAGTGAGGTCATTTTTTTTTTACCCACAGTTAGTTTCTATCTTGGTTTCATAGCAAATACCAACATGTCTTGCTAAAGTCCAAATGAATTCACTTTCCTAGATATCTAATGTTAGGAAAGAGTGAGGAAGGATTAATATTATTAAAATATCTGTATTATCAAAAACAATCTATACATTCAATGCAATCCTTACCAAAATCCCAATAGAAATTTTCACAGAAATAGAAGAGATGATCTTAAAATTTATATGGTACAACAAAAGATCCCAAATAGCCAAAGTAATCTTGAGAAAGAACAAACCTAGAGGCATACACTGTCTGATTTCAAACTATATCACAAAGTACAGCAATCAAAACAGTATGGTACTGGCATAAAGACAGACACATAGATCAATAGAACAAAATAGTCCAGAAGTAAACCCATGCTTATATGGTCAAGTAATTCACCATAAAGGAAGCAAGAATATACAATGGGAAAGGAAAGTCTCTCCAACAAATAATATTCAGAAAACTGGACAGCCATATGTAAAAGAATGAAACTGGACCACTATCTTACCCTATATACAAAAATTACCTCAAAATAGATTAAAGACTTTAATATAAAATTAGAAATCATAAAACTTCTAGGAAAAAGTACAGGAAGTAAGTTCTTTGACATTACTCTTGCAATATATTTTTTTTTTATCTGAGCCCAAAGGCGACAAAATGACAACAAAAACAAAAATAAACAAATGGCACAGGATCAAACCAAAAATCCTCTCTATAGTGAAGAAAATCACCAACAAAATAAAAAGACAACCTACTAAATGAGAGAGGAGTTTCAAATTATATCTCCAATAAGGGATTAATATCCAAAATATAAAAAGAACTCATATACCCCCCCAAAAAACAAAATAATACACACAAAAAACCCAATTCAATTAAAAATGGACAGAGGGCCTGAGAAGACATTCTTCCAAAGAAGACATACAGAAAACCAATAGACACATGAAAAGATGCTCAACATCGCTAATCACCAGGGAAGTACAAGTCAAACTCACAATGAGATATCATCTCACACCTGTCAGGATGACTAGTATCAAAAAGATAAGAAATAAAAAGTGTTGGTAAAGTTAGAGAGAAAAGGGAAACCCTCCTATACCATTAATAGGAATGTAAATTGTTGCAGTCATTATGGAAAACAGTATGAAGCTTCTTTAAAAAGTTAAAAATAGAACTACCATATGATCAAGCAATTCCATTTCTGGGTATTTATCTGAAGAAAATAAAAATATTAATTTGAAAAGATTATGTTCACAATAGCCAAGATTTGGAAACAACCAAAGTGTTCATCGGTGGATGAATGGGTAAAGACATGGAATGAATATATATATATATACATATATGTATATATATATATATATATATATCATGAAAAAGAATGAAATCTTGCCATTTGTGACAACACAGATAAAACTTGAGGATGTTATGCTAAGTGAAATAAATCAGACAGAGCTAGACAAAAACTATGTGATTTTGCTTATATGTGGAATCTAAAAAAACAGAACAAAATGAAGTTCATACATGAGGAGAACTGGTTGGCAGCTGCCAGATGGGAGGAGTGTATGGGGGTAAGCAAAACAGGAGAAAGGGATCAAGAGACACAGAATTCCTTCCAGTCATAAAATAAACAAGTAACAGGGATGTAATGTACAACATGGTGACAATAGTCAACAATATTGGAAGAAACTAGATTTATTGCGGTAATCATTTTATAGTAGATACAAATATTAAATCATTATGTTGTATACCTGAAACTAATATAATGCTGTATGTCAATGATTCCTCCATAAAAAGAAAATGGAGTATGATCATATCAAATTTTTTTTAATTTCCAAAATGTCCTTGAGAGAGAAAAATGTAAATGAACAGTGCATGGAATACTGCCATATTTTGATTATGTAAGTTAAAATTTTGATGTAGAGTTATTAAGTAATTTTCTCAGATGTTAACATTTGACAGAGTACAGCTAATTTTTTTCTTGTTTTGACGAATCAATGCTACTTTTATAGAATTTTTTAAAGTCTCTTGCTTAAATTTTAATGAAGCCAGTTAGTCCCCAGAAGAAATTAATTTAAGGCATCAATTGTTGAAAGGTAAATACAATGGGTAATTATTTAAAATGGGCCACTTCTCATAAATATTCACTAAATAATGAAAAATCACCTCCTGAGGGTGGGTAGGAAACAGGTTAAAATGTAAAAAAAACATTCGGGGGTAGTGACTGAGATAAAATGTCAGATCATAGATGCTGTTAATTTACCTTCTGTGTGTTAATGCAATGAAAGTAAGAGGAAGAAATGGGTTCATTTATCTTTTTTATTTTCTAGGAAACAACTTCTAGTAAATTTCAAGGTTTCAGCAATAACTAACACAAACTGTAGTGTTACTTTAAAAAGGAATTCAGGGGAGAACTTCTAGATGTAATCTTGATCCTGGAATTGTTTCTCAAGAGAAGCTCCTGAAATAAGCAACATTTTAAAAGACATTTTGGTGGACACTACTGTAGATATCTGGTCTATATCCTACTTTATTTTACCAATGCAAGTAGAAAAAAATCTTTGAAATTTACTATTAGAGGCATAATTTTAATGCATTACAATATAATATAGCTATTTGATTAGCAAAATATATTTAGTATATAAGACAAAAGGATTTTCACTATGTAAGTTAAACACTTGGTACATTTAGTACATATTCATAGAGTATAAAGGTATTATTTTAAAACTTACTCATATTTTAGGGGACCGAATCTCGGTGGTTCAGTCAGTAAGCATCTAACTCTTTGATTTCAGTGCAGGTTATGATCTCAGGGTCATGAGATTGAGCACTGTGTTGGGCTCTGAGCTAGGTATGCCGCCTACTTAAGATTCTCTCTCTCCCTTTGCCCATCCCCACATTTGCTTATGCTCTCTCTCTCTCAAAATAAATAAATAAACTAAAAAACAAATAATAAGTTAGATTCCAATTTTAAGAATAATTATCTTTGTCCCTTACTTTTCTATAAACCGTAAAGCTTCTCAAAAGATTAGTCTGCCCACACTGTTTCTATTCATTCAATTCTAATTCAGTTTATTTAAAATGAGATTTTTTATATTATTTGAATGTGTAAATTATTTTAAAATTAATATTTAAGATATTAATATGTCTAACAAGATTATAGATGGATTTGCCCTTTTATTCCTACACAAGTATAAAACAATGGATGCATTTGATCATTCATTAAAACATTATACATCACACTAAAAAATTAAATTAAATGTCTATCACTAGGGTCCTAATTGAAAATAATTATTTACTACCTATACAATGGAATTATATGCAATTAAAAAGGGGGCATATAGGGAGTAATTATCTATCCACTGATAGGGAGTAGTCAATACAGTATATTTTCAAGTTTAAAAATGCAAAAAGGTGAACAATTCATACATTAGCTACATTTTCTATAAAAAAGAAGAAATATATAAGTTGAGTATACAAAACACATGCATATTTGCTTACTTTTGCATTAAGGTGCATTGGAAATATAAGCCTAAAGCAAAAGCAGACAACTATAGGAGGCAGAAGTATGCTAGAGAAAAGAAAGGAAGACACTTCTCTAAATAAAATATTTTACATAATTTTTACTTTGAGCTATGTATATGTTTTATCTATTCAAAAATAAAAAATACTTAAAAATCAAACACTAAAATTTAAAAAGATAGATATAAATAATACTAGCTATTTATCAATTTGCTAACATTAACCACAGAAGGGGGAATACTATTTTCAGAGATGTTTAAATACTGTGTTCTGTATATTCTTTGTGGTATATATATTGAAAAGGAAGGAAGGAAAGAAGAAAGAAGTAAGGAAGGGAGGGAGAGAGGAAGGAAAGATGGATCAGCAAAGAACTCTTATGTCTAACTCAATAGATATAACATAGGTATTAGTTATTACCAGTATAATTTTGACACCATCCTAACCATAGTATAAGATAAAGCAAATAAGTAATTATGTTTATATATTAACATTATAGGTATTAAGATTCTCAGTGCAAGAGGAAAGAGATACCAATATTATATCAAGCACATTAAATTAAAAAATATATCAATATAAATACATGATGCATATTAAAAAAAATAGAGTGGGGAGGAGCAAGATAGCAGAGGAGTAGGAGACCTAAATATCATCCAGTACCAGCAGTGCAGCTAGATAGTTGCCAAACCTTTCTGAACACCTACAAACTCAACAGGAGATTGAAGAGAAGAGGAGCAGCAATTCTAGGAACAGACAAGTGACCACTTTTTGGAAGGTAGGATGTGTGGAGAAATGGATCCAAGGTGATATACAGAGACCATGGTGGGGAGCAGCCAGCCCTTGACAAGCAGCAGAGCACAAAATTGGAACTTTTAGAAGTCTGGTCCATTGAGGGATGTCACTCCAGAGGCTAAGCAGGGGGTGGGGCCCTTGCAGGGACAGTGTGGTCTCAGGACCTGTGGGGTCACAAAAAGATCAGGGATGTTTTGAGTGTGGCAGAACTCCCAGGTATTGGACCAAGGAATCCAGCTGCAGAGACAGAGATGAAGAATGAGCTCTCAGCTTGGGGTTACCTTAAACCATGATCCAAGGCACAATCAGGCCACTGGTCTTCAAGCAGAAACTCCACAAGTGGCAGATCCGGGGAGACCCCCTCCTTCCTTCTCTGGGAGGAGTGGCATGGGAGCATACTGCAGGAATCTGCTGGGTTTGGAGAAGGGCTGTGCGCCAGAGATAGAAATGCTGGGTCATAAGCCGGGTGAGCTCAGAGACCAGGGACAGCAGTGATTGACGGATTTTCTCTGAGGGCACACTTAGCAGTGGGGCCCCTAGCTCTCAGCTCCTATGGGGCCAGATATTGGGAGGCCGCCATCTTCATTCCTGTCCTCCAAAGCTCATTGGAAAGCATTCAGGGAATAAAAGCTACAGAGAGCAAAACCGAGCAGATTACTTAGCCTGGCCCCTGACAAGGGTGGTGCAATTCTGCCTCAGGCAAAGACATATGAGAATCATTGCAACAGGCCCCTCCCCCCAGAAGATTAGCAAGAACATCTAGCCAAGACCAAGTTCACCAATAAATGAAAACTGCGGAACTCCAGAGCTAAGGGAATGCAACACATAGATTCATGGCTCTTTTCCCATGATTCTTTAGTCTTTCAAAGTTAATTTTTTCAATTTTATTTTTTTCTTATTCTATTTTTAAAATTTTTCTCTTTCCTATTTTAACCTTTTTAAACTATTTTATCTTATCAATACCTTCTCTAAAAATCTTTTTAAATTTTCATTGTTATACTCATATTCAATCCTTTCACTGTACTTAAGCTTATTTTTTCTATACATATAGGTTTTCTTTCTTTAAAATTTTGGGATACAGTATCTTTTAATAGATCAAAATATACCCTAAATATAGCATATGGCTTTGTTCTAGTCTCCAGCCGATTAACATTCTTTCCTTTTTTTTTTCTTTTTTAACCAACTTCTTATCTTACAATTCCATTTTTAGAATCTTTCTTAATTTTCATCTTTGCAGTCATAGCCCATCCCTTCATCATGTTTACCTTTATTTTTGTGTATATATGTAAGTTTTTCTCTCTTTAAAATTTTGGGAGGCAGTTTCTTCTAACAGACCAAAATACACCCGAAATCAAGTGTGTGGCTCTGTTCTATTCCTCAGTCAGTCTAATATATATATATATACATATATATATATATACACATATATTTTTTTTATATATTTTTCCTCCTTTCTTTTCCCCCTGGTTTTGGGTCTCTTCCAATTTGGTTAGTGTATATTATTCTGGGGTTGTTGCTCCCCTTTTAGTATTTTGTTCTCTCATTCATCTATTCTTATCTGGATAAAATAACAAGGCAGAAAAACACACCTCAAAAAAAAGAACAAGAGGCAGTACCAAGGCTCTAGGGACCTAGTCAATATGGACATTAGTAAGATGTCTGAACTAGAGATCAGGATGATGACTATCAAGGTGCTAGCTGGGGTTAAAAAAGCATGGACGACACCAGAGAATCCCTTTCTGAAGAAATAAAAGAACTAAAATCTAACCAAGTTGAAATAAGAAAAATGATTAATGAGGTGCAATAAAAAATGGAGGCTATTACTGCTAGGATAAATGAGGCAGAAGAGAGAATTAGTGATATAGAAGACCAAATGATGGAGAATAAAGAAGCTGAGAAAAAGAGAGATAAACAACTACTGGATCATGAGAGGAGAATTTGAGAGATAAGTGATACCATAAGATGAAACAATATTAGAATAATTGGGATCCCAGAAGAAAGAGAGACAGGGACAGAAGGTACATTGGAGCAAATTGTAGCAGAGAATTTCCCTAATTTGGTGAAGGGAATAAGCATTAAAATCAATCAAAAAAAGAGGCACAGAGAATGCCACTCAAAATCAATAAAAATAGGTCAACACCCCATCATCTAATAGCAAAACTTACAAGTCTCAGTGACAAAGAGAAAATCCTGAAAGCAGCTCAGGACAAGAGGTTTGTAAACATACAACAATAGAAATACCAGATTGGCAACAGACCTATCCACAGAGAGCTGGCAGGCCAGAAAGGACTGGCATCATATATTCAGAGCACTAAATCGAGAAAAATATACAGCCAAGAATATTATATCCAGCTAGGCTGTCATTGAAAATAGAAAGAGAGATTAAAAAGCTTCCAGGAGGGGCGTCTGGGTGGCTCAGTGTATTAAACTGCTGCCTTCGGCTCGGGTCATGATCTCAGGGTTCTGGGATCAAGCCCCACATTGGGCCCTCTGCTCTGTGGGGAGCCTGCTTCCTCCTCTCTCTCTGCCTGCCTCTCTGCCTACTTGTGATCTCTGTTTGTCAAATAAATAAATAAAATCTTAAAAAAAAAAAAAAAAAGCTTCCAGGACAACCAACAACTAAACAAATTTGCAAACACCAAACCAGCCCTACAGGAAATATTGAAAGGGGTCCTCAAAGCAGAGGGAGCCTAAAATTAACATAGACCATAAAGGAACAGAGACAATATACAGTAACAGTTACCTTACAGGCAATACAATGACACTAAATTCATATCTTTCTATAGTTACTGAATGTAAATGGGCTAAATGCCCCAATCAAATACACAGGGTACCAGAATGGATAAAAAGACAAGACCTATCAAAATGCTGTCTGAAAGAAACTCATTTTAGACCAAAGACACCTCCAGATTAAAAGTGAGGGAGTGGAAATCCATTTATCATTCTAATGGACATCAAAAGAAAGCTGGGGTGGCAGTCCTTATACCAAATAAATAATATTTTAAGCCAAAGACCATAATAAGAGAAGAGGGAGAACACTATATCATACTTTAAGGGTCTGACCAACAAGAAGATCTAACAATTTTAAATATCTATGTCCCTAACATGGGACCAGCCAATTATATAAACCAATTAATAAAATAAAAGAAACACATCGACAATAATAGTAAGGGACTTTACACCCCCTTCACTGAAATGGACAGATCATCTAAGCAAAAGATCAACAAGGAAATAAAGACCTTAAATGATGCACTGGACCAGATGGACATCACAGATATATTCAGATCATTCCATCCCAAAGCAACAGAATACACATTCTTCTCTAGTGCACATGGAGCGTTCTCTAGAACAGATCACATCCTGGGCCACAAATCAGGTCTCAACTGGTACCAAATGACTGGGATCATTCCCTGGATATTTTCAGATCACAATGCTTTAAAACTAGAACTCAAGCATAAGAGGCAAGTTGGAAAGAACTCAAATACATGGAGGCTAAAGAGCATCCTACTAAAGAATGAGTGGATGAACCAAGAAGTTAGAGAAGAATTTTAAAAATTCATGGAAACAAATGAAGATGAAAACACAACTCTTCAAAATCATTAGGACACAGCAAAAGCATTCCTGAGAGGAAAGTATATAGTATTACAAACCTTTCTCAAGAAACAAGAAAGGTCTCAAGTACAACCTAACCCTACACCTAAAGGAGATGGAGAAAGAACAGCAAAGAAAGCCTAAACCCAGCAGGAGAAGGAAATAATAAAGATCGAGCAGAAATCAATGAAATAGAAACGAAAAGAACAGTAGAACAAATCAGCAAAACTAGGAGCTGGTTTTTTGAAAGAATTAATAAGATTGATAAACCCCTGGCCAGACTTATCAAAAAGAAAAGAGAAAGGACCCAAATTAATAAATTCATGAATGAAAGAGGAGAGATCACAACCAACACCAATGAAATACAAACAATTATAAGAACATATTATGAGCAACTATACGCCAGCAAATTTGACAATCTGGAAGAAATGGGTGCATTCTTAGAGATGTATAAACTACAAAAACTGAGCCAGGAAGACACAGAAAACCTGAACAGACCCATAACCAGTAAGGAGATTGAACCAGTCATGAAAAATCTCCCAACAAACAAAAGCCCAGGGCCAGACGGCTTCCCAGGGGAATTCTATCAAGCATTTAAAGAATTAGTACCTATTCTCCTGAAACTGTTCCAAAGAAATAGAAATGGAGGAAAAACTTCCAAATTAATTTTATGAGGCCAGAATTACCTTGATCCAAAAACCAGACAAAGACCCCATCAAAAAGGAGAATTACAGACCAATAACCTTGATGAACACGGATGCAAAAATTCTCACCAAAATACTAGCCAATAGGATCCAACAGTACATTAAAAGGATTATTCAGGGGTGCCTGGGTGGCTCAGTGGATTAAGCCGCTGCCTTTGGCTCGGGTCATGATCTCAGGGTCCTGGGATCGAGCCCCACGTCGGGCTCTCTGCTCTGCGGGGAGCCTGCTTCCTCCTCTCTCTCTGCCTGCCTCTCTACCTACTTGTGATCTCTGTCTGTCAAATAAATAAGTAAAATCTTTAAAAAAAAAAAAAAGGGATTATTCACCACAACCAAAAGGGATTTATTCCTGGGCTGCAAGTTTGGTTCAACATCCTCAAATCAATCAATATGATACAATACAGTAATTAAAGAAAGAAAAAGAACCATATGATCCTCTCAATAGATGAGGAAAAAGCATTTGACAAAGTACAGCAAACTTTCTTGATCAAAACTCTTCACAGTGTAGGGATAGAGGGGACATACTTCAATATCATTGAAGCCATCTATGAAAAACAAATATCATTCTCAATGGGGAAAACTGAGAGCTTTTCCCCTAAGGTCAGGAACATGGCAGGGCTGTCCACTATCACCACTGCTATTCAACATAGTACTACAACTCGTAGCCTCAGCAACCTCAGCAACCAGACAACAAAAAGAAATAAAAGGCATCCAAATTAGCAAACAAGTCAAACTCTTACTCTTTGCAGATAACATAATACTTTATGTGGAAAACCCAAAACGCTCCATTCCAAAACTGCTAGAACTCATACAGGAATTCAGTAAAGTGTCAGGATATAAAAATCAATGTACAGAGATCAGTTGCATTTCTATACACCAACAGCAAGACAGAAGAAAGAGAAATTAAGGAGTTGATCCCATTTACAATTGCACCCAAAACCATAAGATACCTAGGAATAAACCTAACTAAAGAGGCAAAGAATCTGTACTCAGAAAACTATAAAGTATTCATGAAAGAAATGAAAGAAGAAACAAAGAAATGGAAAAATGTTCTATGCTCACAGATTGGAAGAACAAATATTGTGAAAATGTCGATGCTACCTAAAGCAATCTACACATTTAATGCAATCCCCTATCAAACTACCACCATCTTTTTTCAAGGAAAAATAACAAATAATCCTAAAATTTATATGGAACCAGAAAAGACCCTGAATAGCCAGAAGCATGTTGAAAAAGAAAACCAAAGTTGGCAGCATCACAATTCCAGACTTCAAGCTCTATTACTAAGCTGTAATCATCAAGACAGCATGGTACTGGCACAAAAGGACACATAGATCAATGGAACAGAATAGAGAGCCCAGAAATGTACCCTCAACTCTATGGTCAACTCATACTCGACAAAGCAGGAAAGAATGTCCAATGGAAAATAGGCAGTTTCTTCAACAAATGGTATTGGGAAAATTGGACAGCCACATGCAGAAAAATGAACCTGGACCATTTCCTTATATCACACACAAAAATAGACTCAAAATGGATGAAGGACCTCAATCTGAGACAGGAATCCATCAAAATCCTAGAGGAAAACACAGGCAGCAACTTCTTTGACCTCAGCCACACCAACTTCTTCCTAGAAACATCACCAAAGGAAAGAGAAGTAAGGGCAAAAATGAACTATTGAGCCTTCATCAAGATCAAAATCAAAAAGGAAAACATTCAACAAAACCTTCTTCAAGATCAAAATCCAAAAGGAAACATTCAACAAAACCAAAAGACAGCTGACAGAATGGGAGAAGATATTTGCAAATGACATATCAAATGAAGAGCTAGTATCCAAAATCCACAAACAACTTCTCAAACTCAATACCCAAAGAACAAATAATCCAATCAAGAAATGGGCAGAAGACATGAACAGACATTTCTACAAAGAAGACATCCAAATGGCCAACAGACACATGAAAAAGTGCTCCACATCACTAGGCGCCAGGGAAACACAAATCAAAACCTCAGTGAGATGCCACCTCACACCAGTCAGAATGGCTAAAATTAACAAGTCAGGAAATGGCAGATGTTGGTGAGGATGTGGAGAAAGGGGAGCCCTCCTACACTGTTGGTGGGAATGCAAGCTGTGCAGCCACTCTGGAAAACGGTATGGAGGTTCTTCAAAAAGTTGAAAATAGAGCTACCCTACGACCAGCAATCACACTACTGGGTACTTACCCTAAGGATACAAATGTAGTAATCTGAAGGGGTACATGTGCCCAAATGTTTATAGCAGCAATGTCCACAATAGCCAAACTATGGAAAGAACCTAGATGTCCATCAACAGGTGAGTGGATAAAGAAGATGTGAGATATATCTATTTAGATATAGATATAGATGATATAGATATAAATATAGATATAGATAGATAGATATTCCATTGTGTGTGTGTATGTATATGCATACACACACACACACACACACACACACACACACACACAAAATGGAATACTATGTAGCCATTAAAAGAAACAAAATCTTGCCATTTGCAATGACGTGGTTGGAATTAGAGGGTATTATGCTAAGTGATGTAAGTCGATCAGAGAAAGACAATTGAATAGCAAGGTGGGGGGCCATGGGGGGCAGGGAGGGAAAAAATGAAACAAGATAGGATTGGAGGGAGACACACCATAAGAGACTTAATTTCAGGAAACAAACTGAGGGTTGCTGGTGGGTGGGGAAAAGGCTGGGTTATGGACATTGGGGAAGGCATATGCTATGGCGAGTGCTATGAATTGTGTAAGACTGATGATTCACAGACCTGTACTCCTGAATCAAATAACACATTATACATTAATAACATTTTTTTTAATGGGAAGAAAAACCAGCTTTGTTCCCTGAAACCAAGTAGAATTACCACAATAACAATTCAACAGCACACTTAGTTCCCAAATCTTGGTTTCCAAGAGCATCCCCAGCTAAAGGAAATCAGAGCTTCATGGAGTAATTGCTATTCCAAGCAAAAGGCAGGGGAAATACAGGTAAATTGTAGGACATCTTCTCATGTCAGAAAGCAAGAAAGGCTTCAAAGACATTGATGGTTTATCAAATAGACTCTGGAAATAGACTTATTACCAACCAAATTCAATAAAACATAAACATCTAAATAAATAATGTCTGCAATTCCTGTTTACACGCTGAATACATAAAAACCTATAATGAAAATCAAAAAAGGAAAAGGAAAAATACTCGTATGCCCTAATGAAGTTGATTATTACAGGACCTCCTTACACCAAAATTGGAAATTAAAGATTAAAAAAACAATCATTTACCCAGTAAATTCATTGGAAATATAAAGTGAAAGCAAAAGTACACAACTCCTCATCATTAGGTAATAATGCCAGCTATTAAAAGAAGAAAAAATGACACTATTAGAAAAATCACAATTTTGCAACCCTCAGTGAAATAGTTTGTTCATATAAGTATTATTAATAAATGATAAAACCATGAGGTGAAAAGTTGATGAGAAGCAGATATCTGTACAACGTCACTCTATAGATTACTTTCTGAATGCAAGAGAAAAGGCTTTCCAAAGAAAATATCTGGCTGTCACTACCACAACCAAGTGATCAAACCTAACCTCACTACTAGCATCAATGCTTTCTCATATGATGAAATACGAAATATGCAGTATCATCAATGAAATATTCTTGCCAAAATGTATTTCAAAAACTAATCAAACTTTTGGTCCTAACTCAAAATGTTCCTAAGTAATTTTATTATTACATTAAAATCAGTAATCTATAGATGTTTCTATTTCTCTACATGCTCTGTAATTACTAAGGTTCTATTTTTACTACTTATGACTATCTGAATATAGACTAATATTTAACAACGTTTTAATTTCCACTATGATTATCTGTTAATTGGAACATGTTTTTACACCTCTTCATTTTATGGCCATTCATTCTTCCTCTTCTCTGATTTGTCAGTATGCAGAATCCATTTTTTTATTTGTAGCAGAAATTTTAGAGATTGTGTTTACCCTGTTAAGTATATGAAGATAACTTTTCTTAGCTGTTCTCAACCTTGATTACACAATAGAATCACTGATGAAGCTTTAAAAATACCAAAGTCTAGAGTACAGATTTCATACCATTGAAATCATTTTATGTGCTTACACAGGCTGCTACTGCCCTCATTTTCATACCTTCACCCTGGCTTTGGACCTAGCCATTTGTGCATTGCTTTTGATCATTATCCCACCCACACCCACCTTTTTTTTCAGCTTTCAATGAAGTATCCACCTAGCTCACTGCTGGGTTTTCTCTCATTTTTGGTATACAGAGTTATTGAACATATTGTTGGGTTATTGGTTTTGTTACCACAGCTAATCCTTTTAAATACTGCTCCTATGCCATATGTTTCATTGCAATTTCTTCTGGTATTTTGAGGGGTGATGCTAAAATAACCACAAGTCCCTTTTGACTAGGTCCTCTCCATTTTTCAACCTGACAACTACCTAGATCATTAAAATCAGTAAGGATTTCAATTCTCATCTTATTCATTATTCAGCCAATGAAGTCATAAATACAGTTCATATCCTTTCCATTTGCCATGCACTTTACTAGGTTCTGGGTCAAGAAATATGAAACCACCATCTTGCTCCCCACCAGGAGAAAGAGAAATAAAACCAAAGAAAACCAAAGAACCTGTCATTTAGCTCACAATCTAATAGGAAGGCAGCTGTCACATAATTTCACAAAAAGTAAAATTACAACTGTGACAAGTATAAAGAAATGGATATCCTCTGTTTCTCTAAATACCCACTCTACAGTGAGTATAGCTTTGGGTGCATCCACACTCTTAGAAAAGCCAATTTCCTTAGAATATAGATTCGCAATCCCTGTGCCAAGCTCTCATCACCAAATCCTACAAAACTTTCCAGCAGACTTGTTATATGAAGTTTTAAGAACTGAAATTAACTTTTTTCTATTTTCTGTATTAGACATTCTATTTAGAGGAACAGCACACTTTAGGTTATAACTTTAGTTTAAGGTATATATTTCTTGAAAAGCATTGTGCTATACCTGAACATTTTTAAAATAGCTCACATAACATTTCATTGTCCAGGAATAATTTGCTCAGTAGGATAATTCTAACACTTTAAGTTGAAGTATATGGTTCTTTGGGTAATGTATATAGTATTATACTTCTGTACTTATTTTTTTTTAAAGATTATTTATTTATTTATTTGTCAGATAGAGAGAGAGCGCAGGAGCAAGCACAGGCAGACAGAGTGGCAGGCAGAGGGAGAAGCAGGCTCACCGCTGAGCTAGGAGCCCGATGTGGGACTCGATCCCAGGACGCTGGGATCATGACCTGAGCCCAAGGCAGCCACCTAACCAACTGAGCCACCCAGGCTTCCCTGTACTTATTTTACAAACACTGTATATCTCAAACAGATATGTATATACAGGGCACATATTTTAGAAAAATGATACACAATTTCAAATAAGTAAGCTTTCCACTTGCATAAAGCTACAAATCTCACTCTCTTTATGGCATCCATTTCACAGGAAAGTCCATGTTGTATATCCTCTGCTTAACCTCTCGCAAAAATATCTTCTACTATCTCACCCCACACTAACTCCCAAACTCCTTCCATGGTAATTATGACATATTTTGGCTTCTGGTGCAGTCTACAAAGCAGGGAAAAGTAAAACCCCTCAAAATTAACGTACCACTTGAAAGTAAATAAGGTGATGTCTGGAGTTCTCCAAGAAGTATGTTTTGATGCATGTTGGTATCAGTTATAAAAATAGCATCACTGAGATGAATATTTATCCTGAGTCATGTATTCTTGGTAAATAGTTTCTAAGAGGGTTTTCATTTCAAGGGCTAATTTTAGGATGGTGTTTTTAAAATCCTAATTTGCAAAAATTTTGCATGCCAAAGGAAAACCTAGTTTCCTAATAGAGCCAAAAATGCTATAGACAAGAAAAATGTGGTAGATTTCCAGAGCTGTCACAAGCCAATTAGTTAATGAAAGAAATACAAGAGCCCGTGTACTGAGAGTTAGACTTTCCAATTATTGCCTCCTAAAACAAACCCCTGTAGTTAATACAGGTTGAAAACAATTTTCATATGGTACTATTGTCCAACAAATACAGAGAATACATAATAGCATCTTGTGTTTCCTTAGCTCTTACCTGCCCACTCTTAACTATGACACCAGACTTCCTAGTTTATTCAGATTTCATGTTTGTGTTCTATAACCCTCTGAAGTCGTCAGATTCCTCTGTGTCTCATTGTATCCATTCAGCCTGAGAAACTCTAGTATTTCAAACAAAGAGAAGTTAATAGAAGAAAGAACTGGTTATGTAAGTGTTAGAAAGGTCAGGAAATGAAAGAAAGAGTAGTATTACCCACAGCCCAACTCCAAGGCCACTACTGTGTCAGCAGAATGCTGTGGAAATGTCATCCAGTTAGATAAGCTGATAGCTAGGAGGCCACATTGATACCATGGGAGCTTAAAATCTGTGCTCCATCTGCAGTGCTCACCTGCCCCCCAGTATTCCTAGAGTGCACAGTCACTTCCAATTGTCTGCTTTTGCAGAAGACAGAGCAACAGTAACATGGCTTCCTCTTTAAATCCTACTCAGGTACAAATGCCTCACTTTGGCAGAATTTAACCAGCAAACATCTGGCAAGAGGGTCCAAGAAATATAATTTTAGGTCTCCAGCCCATAACACAGGGCCGAGTGAATGTGGGCTTGAACCCAGAGACAGATTTAGCACATTGGTTTATGTACTATTTCTACAGAGATATTGAATAATTTCAAGGTTTATTTTGGAGGGACTATTGATATACATTAGTGTGATATATAATATAGGAAAAGTGTGCTGTACAGGTGTCATTATCAGAAGCAGTGTTCTGTCAACAGTTCTGTAGGGTTGGGTTGCTACTAGTTGACCTTCAGTCCCTTTTATAGCTTCTGTTGTACACTGGAATAAGTTTACTTATTAAGAACAGCAAATGATGCCATGAGCAAGTGTCTGCCCCATAATAAGCATACAAGTGACCCTTAAATATCTCATCACGGTTAGGGCTGCTAACAGTTCTGTGCTGCTGTTACAGGCACAAGTAGAACCTGTAGTACAAGCTATCAATAGTTCCACTGAGGTCTTCAGTTAGAACAGTCTTTTTTGATTACAGTCCCTACTGTATTCAGTAATAGATCATTTCTAAATCATATAGTGGTTTATTTTGCACTGTATTTCAGATTCATGATTTCCAGGTAAATATTGTAAAATAATACTTAAATTGACAATGTGTGTGTGTGTGTGTGTGTGTGTGTGTGCGCGTGTGTGTGTGTGTGCATGCATGCATGCAGAGGAAGCGACTTGTTGGGAAAATGTAACACAAAGATCTAAATACTTAGGGATATTAATGTCAAGGCTATCATATAAAAGTAATACCTCCTAAAAGAATGCTGGACAAATAGAAATCTGGTCTACATGTATTTTTCCTTGTTATAGTCTAAGAGGTAGGACACTAAGACTTTTTAAATTGTCAATTAATTTTGTTAATAATAATTAAGTTAATTAAGTTACTTAACAATTTAATTATTAATTAATTTGTAATTTAATTGACTTCAGAGGAAATAACTTCTAATATTACAACTCTAAATGCAATGTTTCTTATATATTTCTAGTCTATCAAGTTTGGACATGTTCTTTGTTTTTCTGGCTTACTCTTCTTAAGTTAGAAATATCTAGTTAATCAGACAAAATGCATTGTTTATCTTTTCTTGAGAGTCTTTTTTTGGATTTTAACTTATTAAAATCATGAAGCTTATATGTAGCCCAGTGCTGTTCTTAGATACTTCTAGAAGGCGTGGGGGCATGTTGTACTAGTCTGCTTATATTCTGCTGGATTGCATAAACAAAGGTATATTTGAGATATTTGTAATTATTTTCAATTAAGTTGAGATATAGTTATTTTATTTTGTATTTCTAATATTCTTGTTCTGTTATAGAACCTAGGGTGTTATTCTGACAGAGTGTGTTAAAAAACTGTATTTTCTGTGTTCTGGGAAAAAAATATACATACATAAAAACTATGTTACTTGACATTGCCTGGGTCTATTGACTTCAAGGTTAGAAACTAAGATGGAGGGTTAGGTTTGAACACCACTGTTTTTAATTAATAGAAGATTCAATGGGGCGCCTGGGTGGCTCAGTGGGTTAAAGTCTCTGCCTTCGGCTCAGGTCATGATCTCAGGGTCCTGGGATCGAGCCCCGCATCGGGCTCTCTGCTCAACAGGGAGCCTGCTTCCCTTCCTCTCTCTCTGCCTGCCTCTCTGCCTACCTGTGATCTTTGTCTGTCATATAAATAAATAAAAAATCTTAAAAAAATTAATAGAAGATTCAAGTGTTATACTATTTCATGAATCAATTTTGGATCTTTTCATTTTCTGAGATTTACTGAATCCATTCAAAAAGTTTCAAGTTATAAAATTTTAATGTCATTTTTATTAAAATGTCTATTTCCCACAGAAGTGGTTCCAACCCTTTTCTCATGTTTAGTATAGATCCTTAATATTTGTTACCAACTATTAGGAACCAAATTATGCTTCCCCCTCAAAATTCATATATTGAGTTCCTATGCCCATTTTAGAATGTACTGTATCTGGAGATTGGACCACTGAAGAGGTAATTAAGTTAAAATTATGTCTTCATTTTGGGTCCTAAGCCAAACTGTTTGGTATCCTTATAAGAGAGGATTATGACATACCAGGAGAGACACCAGGAATGCCATCACAGAGAGGAAGAGACATGGATGGACAAGTAAGGAGACAGTCATCTTTATGCCAAGGAGAAAAGCTCCAGGAAAAACCAAACCTACCAACACCCTGATGTGGACTTCTAGCCTCCAAAACTGAGAAAGTAAAATTCTGTTGCTGAACCCATCCCACCCACGGTATTCTACCACGGTATTCTAATATGTTTTGTATTGATCAGGTTTACCAAAGTTTTGTTATTTTATTTTTCCTTTCCCTAAGACCAACTTTTAGTTTTACTTAGTTCATGGTTTTAAGTTTATCTTATCTTTAAGCTATTTCTGTTTTGATTTTTATTAAGTCTCTTGTATTTTATCTATTTTTAAAAAATATTTGTTTGTTTAACAGCGAGTGAGAGAGAGGGAGAGAGAGAGAATGCACAAGCATGGGGGAGGGGTAGAGGGAGAGGAATAAATAGACTCCCCACTGAGCAGGGACCCCCCCCCTCCCCAACATGGGGCTTGATCCCAGGAACCTGGGATCCTGACCTGAGCCAAAGGCAGACGCTTAACTGACTGAGCCACCCAAGTGCCCCAGTCTCCTATATTTTAAAATGTAACTTATTTGAGCTTTTTAAAAAATAAATATATATTTAAGAGTCATTCCATCAGTTTATCTCTGTAGTCCCTGTTTTCTATCCATTTCTAAAATTTATAATTTCAGTGATATTTTCTTTCTTACCTCAAGAGTTATTTATAAGGTTTTTATATAGAAATGGATTCTGCTTGTTTCTTTTTTTGCAATCTCTTTGTGACTCATTTCTAAAATATTGCATTGCTTTCACAGAACATACTCTATATAATTTCTAAAGAAATAATATTTTCCCTGTAGCTAAAAACATGGCTTATTTTTAAATATTCCATGGATGCTTTACTCATTTTTTCAGAAAAGTTATTGAGCAACTTTTTGTGTGTTCCAGGCTGCAGGAAAAGGAGGGAATAGCACCATGAACAAGAAACAAGGTCGCAGGGATAAAGCTTACATTTGAAATGAGGGAAACAGGCAAATAGAAGTAAGGAAATAATTTCAAGTCATAATAGAAGTTCTAATAAAAACAAACAAGGACTGAGATAGGGAATAATAAAGGAAGACCTAATTTAAAGGGTGGTTGGGGAAGTCTTCCCTGAAAAGATGACACTGTCTGAGAAAAACTCATCATGAGAAGGGTTGTTGTATGTCAGGGAGATGATGTAGTCTCTCAGGAAGCCCAAAGCCAGGGCTGCACAGGGAAGAGCTAATCCTGCCAATAAGGAGCATTTCCTCTAGTGTTGTGACTAACTTCCACTAACTTCCTGTTACTATAAGTAGAATGGTTTACCATCTGCTTAGGCCTAAGTAACTGTGTCACAGTTCTGCCTCTCTGACCTCAGTGCCAAATCCATGAGTCTCCTTGTCATAACATCTGCCTTATTTGGAGACTTATCTGCACAGATTTAATCTGAGAAGTTCTTTGATGATGGAATTATTGTGTTTCTAACAGAGAAATTTTTGATGATAGAATTATCTTTGATGATGGAATTATTATGATTCTATCAGAGAAATTCACCTTTGGGGATTTTCTACTTTGAGTTGGCAGAATCCTTTATTACCTTGGGTTTCTTCTTCAAATTGATGGGGTTTGCTTTATAACCCCCTGATTTCCTATTTATTTTGGGTTGTTGGTGGCAATTTTCTGGCCACCTAGTACTGTTATGTATTTATTCTCATATTTTTCCCTGTCATTTCAGTGGGTTTTGGGAAATGACTAGAAGTAAGTACACAAGCCAACTCTATTCAGGACAGGGAATGGAATAATTTTCCTTCCACCTTTCTGGATTCTTGGCTGAGATCACCCTGCAATAAAGGACAAATTAACAGGAGAAAAACAAACAGAAACTTAATAATTTTTATACCTCCTGAATACATAAAAGATACCCAGGAAAACCCAGTAACTCAAGAATAACTAAAGCCACCATCTTGGAGAAGTCAATTAACATCTCCAGCTAAGGACAAGAGAAGCTGCTGGTGTAGGGAACCAGCTGTGGGAGGACACCAGGAAAAACACAATAAACAAGGGTAAGGTTCTTATGCAGATTTAAGTCATTGCCTTCTTCATTGGTAAAAGTTTCTAGAGATTTAGAGTCATCCTTCTTTTCCAGGGACAGAGAGGGAAACACCCTTAAAATGAAGGTTTCCCTTATAAATGAAAATGTCTCTTACATTGTATAAAAGGGTAACTTCTCCATTTTCAGAATTTCACCTGTTGTCTTCTTTTTCTTAAAAAAAAAAAAAAAAAGAACTAGCTCAAAATAATCAATGTGCCAAAAAGGTATATTTTAGAGTAGAATTGTCTGCTCTAGCTTATACTGGAGTCTTACAGTGTTTCCGAAGTATCCTTTTATATATTTAAGACTTGTTTTATGGAGTTCATGAGCAATTGTGCATATGTTAGTACATTAGTTTATGAAAACTATGTGATTAGGAGGTTGGAACTTTCAGCCTATCCCCACCTCTTGACCTGGGAGGGGAGAATGGCTGGAGTTTGCTTAATGGCCACTGATTTATTTAATCAATAGTTCATATATAATGAAGTTTTCATAAAAACCCAAAAGAGACAGGGTTCAAAGAACTTCCAGTTGATGATTACTTGGAGGTGCTAAGAGAGTGAAATGCGTGGAGAGAGGATGGGAGGTGAGTGCCTTATTCCCATACATTGCCTTGTTCTCTTCTACTTGGCTCTTCCTGAATTATATCCTTTTATAATGAGCCAGTGATCTAGTAAGTAAAATATTTCTCTGAGTTCTGAGAACCCCTCTAGCAAATTAACTGAGCCTAAGGAGGAGGTGATGGGAACTTATGATTTGGGACAGTCAGAAGCACAGTAACAACCTGGGCTTGTGACTGGCGCCTAAAGTGTGGGGGGAGGCATTCTTGCAGGACGAAACTCTTGACCTGTGGAACCTGATGCTGTTTCCAGATAGATCCAGTCAGAATTTAGTTGAAATCTTGTGGAAAGCCTGCTGGTATCCAAGAATAGTTCATTGGTGATATGGGGAGTCCTCCACCATGAACACAAACTGGAACTGGTACTAGAAGACATTGGGTATAATAATTGGTATTCCAGTGAATTATTTAATAAATGAATAATGCAGAATGATTTGGTACCTCCTACATAATGCATATAAACAGAAGAAAAGGACCGACATTTATTGTGCCCTTACCAAAACCAAAGCACTTTGTATATATTTCCTATAATTATACATTAATACAACCCAGTCTAATTATAGCTCTAGTATACTTGTTTTTTTTTTTTCTTACCTAAGACCCCAGAATTACCAGCTGGCTTTGCCAAAATTGGAACCCATGTTTACTGTTTCCAAATCCTTGCTCCTCTCAATCTCCAACAAAACCCAAAATCCATAGCAAATGAGATAATATTACACACAATTACCATTGTTAAGAAACTGACCCAAGGGGTGCCTGGATGGCTTAGTTGGTTAAGTATCTACCTCCAGCTCAGGTCAAGATCCCACAATCCTGGGATAAAGCCCTGCACTGGATTCCCTGCTCAGTGGGGGAGTCTGCGTTTCCCTTTTCCTCTGATGGTCCCCCCATTCATGCTCTTTCTCAAATAAATAAAATCTTGAAAGAAGAAAGGAAGGAAGGAAGAAACTGATCTGAAATTCTGAAATAAACTGACATGGAAAGACTACATTATAACAGAAAAAGATGAGAGGAAGAGAATGTTTAAGTACAGAAGGGTATTTCCAATAAACAGTGAAGTTACCATGTACTGCCACTAGTATTACCCCAGAATTCCAATCCTGTCCTGTGACAGTTTACAGGAGAAGACAATGGCTTCAGTATTTGTTGCCATGAGAACACTGATTATATTTGTTTGTTTTCTATTTCAAGCTACAGATTTCTCACTTCAGTACTTTTAATAGTGACAAAAGAATAATCAGTCCTGCTCGTCACTTATCATTCCCTTGGTATGCTTTTAAAAAAATTAGTCAGAATAATATTTTGTAAGCTTGGTAATTTGCTTAATTTTTAGCAAAAATCATTGTCCAAAATATTAGGTAACATGGCAATAATAAAATACTAAGTAACACAGCAAGTAACACAGCAATAAATATTTACACATACTTTTAAATTGAAGTAAAATTTACATATAATGAAGAACAGTTCTTAAGTAAACATTCTGATGACTTTTGATTGATATAAGCATTCACATAACTACTAACCTATCAAGATATGAAGCATTTCCATCACCCCACCAATCAGGGCAACAGGTTGAAAAGCATCCAACTATTCACTAATAGGTACTGATTATATAATGACAAAACAGACTATGCACTCATACATTTTAATAAGACATATCTTTATATGTTAACTTGGAAAGTGTTCCATATGTATTAGGCAAATAAGAGCAATTCTGATACACTATGATCAAATATATTTTTAAATCTCATAGTGTATGGTGCTTGGTTTAAGTAGATTGATTTAAATAGATATAAGTATACCGATATTCTTGTAATTACCTAAAAATTGATTTGTTATTGGCAATATTTCTGGAAAACAATTGAGAATGGAAAGGGAGTACAGAAACACCTGCTTCAAACCAACAAATGATACTGTTGAGATAAAGAAGAAATAAAACAAAAAAAGCTAAATAAAATGAAGCAAAAGAGGGAAGCACTTTCTGAGAACCTAGCTGTTCTTTGCAAATTGCCTGCTGTGAACAGCCATGCCATACAAAACTGACTTTGTAGCTTCCTGCAACTTGCTCATTTTTCTGGGTAACTTGGGAACTTTTTTTGTCTGAAATCCCTGTATATGCATCAGATGAATAAATACATACACAAATTAAAGTACCCAATGGAGACAATTTATCCAGCTTACTTCAGGAAAACGGGTAGATAGCACCTGCATTTACTTTATCATTTATTTAAATATAGACTTTAAAAGATAGCAGCAACCCTGGAATCATCTCCTAATGAAATATGAAATCTAGGAACTTTATCTTCTTCTATTACATCTTAAGCATTGTCAAATGCCCATACTCCTTCCTCTGCTGAAGAGAACTGGTTACTATAACAACCACTGCAGCAGTATTACTAACCACACACACAAAAACAAAACCCACAACCTCAAGCTGATGAATGTTTCTGTGTTCACTGTTTTATCAGGTAATTTAAAAATAGAAAGACATGTAATAACAAAGGAAGAAAATGCAAGGGATTTGAAATTAGATATTAATTCAGAAAGCAAGTTTAAACAAAATAGAGGACAGAGGAAACTAACAAATTAGCTAGGGTGGCTTCCTCATGTGCTTCAGGCCACTCTGTTCTGACTGGGGAGGGCAAGATGGCGGTGTTACAATCATTCCAAGAAGCAACTCACAGCCTCCCTTTCCAACTGATGTTGTGGCTGTGGGCTAAATAGGGAAAGCTAACCATTGATACCAGACAGATCAATGAATGTCTATTTCTAAAAATTCACCCATATTTCATAGTAAAGCCTACTGGTTGAGGTGAGAGCACCTGAAGTACAATTTAGAAGATTTTATTTTTGCTTGCTCTAAAATGGAGATAACATTTCTCCTCCTTTCCTTATCACTGTGAGTATAAAGTTACATAGCTTGTTTAGAAAGTGATTTAAAAGCACCTGTTTTATAAAATAGAAGTAATATTCTTATTAATAAAATTTAAATAACCAAATATCTGTAATTCATTGATAAGTTATTTTTTGTAATAATGTTTTTAATATTGTCACTTCTCCTTTAACAACAAAAACATTTACTCTATATCTGAGACTCAAACAATACCTTTCCAATACTTTTCAATAAATTTAAGACTACGAATAAAAAATGAAAATAAATTAAAAAGTGTGCCAAGAATTGGTAGATGTAGAGAATTTTCAAATAAAGTCTGAGTCAGATTATAAAACATACATCTTTTCTCTCTAAATCTCAAAATAAATAACCTTTGCTTAAACTCTTTCCATTATATGTATATTTGGCAGTCAATTGGTAGTCTTTAACCTTTCAGAATTTAACTACACTCAAAATATAATATTCTTGGGGGCACCTGTGTGGCTCAGTGGGTTAAAGCCTCTGCCTTCAGCTCAGGTCATGATCCCAGGGTCCTGGGATCGAGCCCCGCATCGGGCTCTCTGCTTAGCAGGGAGCCTGCTTCCCTCTCTCTCTCTGCCTGCCTCTCTGCCTACTTGTGATTTCTCTCTGTCAAATAAATAAATAAAATCTTTAAGAAAAAAAATCATATTCTTATTATGATGCTAAGCGTTATTTCCTCCACATTAGAATATAATGACCCAAAACAGTTTTACTCATTTAATGGGGCCAATTTTATAGCTGTGAGAAAGTACATAAATGACATTCTCTCATTTTATCCCAGCTTTTCTGAAACCAAGTAGTCAAAATAGCTCATTTTAGAGAGAAACAAAAAGATGCATGATCACCTTGTCTCAACTGAGTTCATGTATACAAAATTCTAAACTATAACAGTATTTTTGTAGCAAACTGATAGATGTTGGTAAGCTTTTACCACAGAGCTGGATTGTGTTTCTATAAACACCAGACTTAAAAAAATCCTAGATGATTGTCCTATATGTTGAAACACAGAACACCAGAAAACAGTGACAGAATATAATAGGGAGGGTGTGAGTGTGTAGCTTTAGAAGTAGTGTTTGGTTTTGTTTGATTAAGGAATATCTATGATTACTTTCATGCATCACCCACCATGTTAACAAAGGCAGAGTCTATAGAAAACTAGGAAAGATACCCAGCTCCCAACTTCTTCCCACAGCCTGCAGAATGTCAATTTCTACATCAATAAAATAGGTTTTTCTGTGGCTATGAAAACAAGAGCACATTTCTAGACTTTGGATTTGATGTCCTCTTTATAATAATAGTAAAGATAATAGTAGGAAGACTAAATTTCTAATTATTCTTTATGTATTTTTTTCTTCTATTGATTTTTTTCTTCTGTGTCAGGAATCCTGTTAAATTTTTTTGTTGTTGTTTAATATTTTCTAGAGGATTTCAAATCTGCATTTTGTCCTTTACTTTCATTGTAAAAAAGAGATTCTACTAAACTGAGAAAAATTAAAATTCTTAGTCTAATTAATGAGATTTGGTCCAATGCTAGCTAAAAACATGGCACAATCTCAGATAGCATTTTTGAGCAAATGTGATGAGAAGATAAAATTTTTCTGCAAAGATCCTAAGTCCTTCATCAATTTGCCATTATCCATGGAAAAGTTGAACCTCTAGCTTGACATTCAAAGTGCTCAGCTATTCATTGCTGTCTTCCTCTTTCAATGTATTTCCTGTTATTTCTCTAAACAAATCACTCCAGCAGCCAAATCTGCAAGTCATCCCCCATCCATACTAAAGTCTGTATCTTTGTTCATTTGATCCCTCCTTGGAATAATACCCTGTTTCATTCTACTTGTCCACACTTGACCAATCTCGCAAAGTCTAGCTCAAGTTCCTTCTTCATGAGGTTTACCTATATACATCAGCTAAGCAATCTCTGCCTCAATCCAAATCTTAAAATACCCACTGTATTTTGCTCATGTAGCACACATTTGCTATTAAACAGTAGTCATGTATATGAAGTCCTTGTCTAAGGCAGAAGAGAGGAAAAGAAGAGTCCTATAACTTTTGTGATTCTACAGGCACTAGCAGATTTTCTTGAACACAATAATAGTGATGATAACCAGATACATTTATGGACCTATCATTTTAGTGACTGCGAAAGAAGATATGGATGTGAGTTTAAGTTATTTGATATTTCTAAGAGTGTAGTAGGTACATTCTAAGACAGTAGATTAGGGCCTTCATAAATGTTACCTCACTTAAGCTTCAACATAACCTTGCATGACAGCTTCAATTATGAGCTCAATTTAAGACTGAAGAAAGTGAAGCCTGGGGAGCTTGTTTAAGGGCCAATGCTACTCAATAAAGGGGGCAGGATCTCCTTGATAGCCCGGGCTGTGGTCTTACCTGGACAGAGGTGTCAATTTACACAGAAAAACAACATGTTGGGTGTGTACTTGCTAGCAAACTGGATTTTGAAGTTACTGAGGGCTGACAAGAGGAGGTGAGCCTTCCTAATTACAGTAAGAACCAGGCACACAAATCCAAAGGGCTTTCTGACATAAATAAGCAAGAACTGTTGAAGGACTACTTCCTATTAGTAGGGCAAAGCTAACGCCTGCTATTCTCTCTTACACTGGAAGGCTGGGTACTCTTGGTTAAATCGCTCCCAAATTTTACCAAAATGGGTAAGGACATGACCGGCCAGAAGAGATCTGACGTCAGCTAGTCACAATTACATGGGTAGTTGTCTTCAACTACACCTGGGCATTTGAAGTTGAAGCTGGTTTCCAATTAACCACTCAAAATTAAAGCAGAATATAGAAAGGGAGATAAAGGAAATATCTCAAGCCCTTCTGTTTTTTAATAGGTTTGACCTTTTTAAAGTTGAATTTTGTGACGGGCTATGCTGCAAGAAAACCTGGAAGAACTAAAACTGCAAAGTTCTAAAAATATGAAGTACAAATTGTAATTTTAAAAAAAGCATAAGCCACAATTCAGCTCAGATGTCCCAAGTACAAATACCTCTTAATTACCACCCAACACTCTCTAAGCCACGCAAATAGACACAAATAGCCGGTCTTTTCTGCTGTCTCCCTCTCTTCGCCAATTCCTCTCTTCACGGCTGTGTTAACAGGTCTATTTTGTCAAAACTTCACTCAGGGATTAGGCTGATAGTCATTGGTTACATCCCTCCAGGCTAAAGCATGCAGTTTCTTCTGAGTGCTTAAAGGCATGGATGTCTCATTTGCATTAAAGGCCATTGGCCAACCAGTGTGTTCTACAGGCAAATTAAGTATTAGGAAGACCTGTTTATATGCTATCGCTTTTCTGAAAACTGTAACAGTTGTATTGTATGATCTTGCCTAGGTCACACTCATTCCTGATCTCAGTTCTCTCATCAATAAAATAAAAATTTTCTAGGTTATAACCAAGCATGAAATGCCTTTAAATCTACCAGTCCTGCCCAGCTTCCACAACTGTAGTCTCTCCCTTACCTTCTCTAACACTAGTTTGCATTTCTTTGCTGGTTATTAGGCACCGTCCTCCCTAAGCTGATTTTCAATATTTTTCTACTCTTCTATGCCTACCCCTATTCATTTTCTATATGCATTCACTTATTCATGGGGTTTCAATTGTCAATTACTTGAGGCTGAATACCAAATTTTCTATCTCCAATTCTATAACCATCATGTAATATCATTTTTTCCAGGTTATTTATATTAGTGATTGGGATCATAGATCTTCAGTGTAAGGTATTTTCACATCCCGCCCCCCCCCTCCGTTCCAGAGTTTCTCACTCTTGGAATCAATTTATATTCCTTCATCGCTGCTATTAGTTAATCCACAACTAAATCTTATTCTCTTTACAAACTTTCCTTTTGAGATTTGAAATCACCTGCTCCAATTCAACTATTGGGACTGAGAACCGAGACCGCTTATATCAACATAGCTGTTTGTTTGAGGAGATATTTTCTCCATGAACATAAAACTATAATCCAGTGGACAACAATTCGTTTCGAGAAAAAAACACTGTTGTGTTCCAGATATGAAATCTTAATATCCAGGAGGATAACCAATGCCTAGGATTTTCAGGACCTGGAGGAAGCCCTGGAGAGGTTTGAAGGTGGAGTCAGATGTTCAGAGGAGGCACCTACCAGTCATAGTGAGAAGCCAGAATGAAGTCACTGAAGTCAAACTAGGAAGGGGTAGTTGGTAGAGAAGTCTATCAGAAACTGCTATCTCTCTGGGTCTTTAGTCTGTGGTCTGGTGGTGGGCTTGGTACAGAGGTTAGTCAACAAAATCAGCAGTTGGGTAGAGGTTCTACATGGGGTGGAGGAGAATAAGGAAAAGCTAAAATCTCTTACAAGTGTCTGTCTTTTCACTACACCTAGTGATAAAAACTTTTAGAGAGCAATGTTGTCACATCACCTCCACTTTCCAAATCTCATGCAAATTTTCATTTTAGCTAGTGTAATCCAGAACATAAAAAGAAGAGGATGAGAGAAACAAAACAAGGCTGGGCATGTTAAATCAAGAGAAGTTTAAGTGAAAGTAGTTATCCTAAGAACAAAGAGTGGAGGATTAAGGATGGCTGCAGATCCTTTAAAAAAAAAAAAAAGCTACAAATTCTTAATTGTTCCTCTGTCCACAGGTGGAGGCTATGTCTCCTCCCACTGAATCTTGGTTGGGCTTTGAGATGCTCTTTGGTTTGCAGAAGTGAAGCTGTCTGTTCCTAGCCTAGCCTTTAAGAGATTTTGCAGGCAGGCTAATCCACTGGAGCAGCAGCCACACTCCTCCTGGCTCCACCCCAGGTCAGGGCTGAGGCCATACTTTCCTCCAGGTGCTCCTACCTAATGGCTGAGTGTGGCAGCTGTGCTAATGCAGACCCATTTGCTTATGGGAAATAAACTTAGGACTTTGCCTTGAGTATTCCTTAATGGCCTGGCAGAAACCTGATCAGAACTGTGGTACAACATGAAATTCTTTTTTTTTAAGATTTTATTTATTTATTAGTTAGAGAGAGAGCATGGGCAGAGAGAGGCAGGCAGAGGCAGAGGGAGAAGCAGGCTCCCTGCCAAGCAAGGAGCCTGATGTGGGACTCGATCCCAGGATGCTGGGATCATGACCTGAGCCGAAGGCAGCCGCTTAACCAACTGAGCCACCCAGGCGTCCCCAACCTGAAATTCTTTTTACCTGAACTTCCTTTCCTCTCCTTCACAAGTTGTAGACCTTCCATGGCTTCCTTTCTGTTTATCCTTCATAGACATTTCTCTCAAGAAATTTCTTGCACATCTAACCTCATCTTGGAAGACTGGAATTAACATGACCAGTTAGTTTGTGATGTAGCAACACGTAACTGAAAGAGCTGGCCATTCTTCCACATTTGTCTAAGACTGACCTCATGTCATATAATGAGATTCTATTCAATAAAGATATGTTTACAAAATGTCCAATTATTAATGGTTATTCCTTTATAAAATTTATATAGATCACAAATTAGGAAAAATATCCTTTGTTCTACCAGGCATACTTTTATTTGTAATAATATGATGTATATTTTGAAAAAAAAAATCACACTCTCATAAAAGTGTAGTCTTCAGACCTAGAGTCAAGATGGCGGAGAAGTAGGAGGCTGAGACGACATCAGGCAGCAGGAGATCAGCTAGATAGCCTATCAAACCATTCCGAACACCTATGAATCCAAGAGGAGATCGAAGAGAAGAAAAACAACAATTCTAGAAACAGAAAATCGACCACTTTCTAAAAGCTAGGAATAGCGGAGAAGTGAATCCAACACGACGGGAAGATAGACCCCAGAGGGAGGGGCCGGCTCCGGCAAGCGGCGGAGCACAAAATCAGGACTTTTAAAAGTCTGCTCCACGGAGGGACATCGCTCCAGAGGCTAAACTGGGGTGAAGACCTCACGGGGACAGCGTGGACTCAGGTCCTGCGGGGTCACAGAAGGATCGGGGGTGTCTGAGTGTCGCAGAGCTCACAGGTATTAGAGCGGGGAAGCCGGCTGCGGAGACGGAGCCGAGATTTCCTAGTGGTCTGTGACACGGACCGGTGCTCTGGGGCACTGGCCGGTGCTCTGTGCAAGGGTCCCCACAGGATCCGGGGAGACTCCGACCCGGGAGAGCTCAGGGATCTACAGGGTCCGGAGACTCCAGGTGGGACTCTGCCAGAGACAGAGACACTTGGTCACAGGCTGGGTGAGCTCGGAGCGCTCCCAGAAGCCAGTGAGACGGGACTGATTACGCACGATTTTCTCCGAGCGCGGTCTCTGAGCGCGGTCTCCGAGCGCAAACGGAGGCTGGGGAGACTGGAGGGATTAAACGCTTTTCTCTGAAAGCGCACTGAAGACTGGGGCCCCTAGCTCTCGGCTCCTCTGAACCGGAGACTGGGAGGCCGCCATTGTCATTCCCGTCCTCCGGAACTCTACGGAAAGCGTTCAGGGAACAAAAGCTCCCGAAAGCAAACCTGAGAGGATAACCTAGCCCGGCCCGTGGTAAGGGTGGTGCAATTCCACCTGGAGCAGAGACACTTGAGAATCACTAAAACAGGCCCCTCCCCCAGAAGATCAAAGAAATACAGCCAAGACCAAGTTCACTTAACAAGGAGAACAGCGGATTCTTATCTGGACAAAATGACAAGGTGGAAAAACCACACACACAAAAAAAAGAACAGGAGGCAGGACCAAAGGCTAGGGACCTAATCAATACAGACATTGGTAATATGTCAGATCTGGAATTCAGGATGACGATTCTCAAGGTTCTAGCCGGGCTTGAAAAAGGCATGGAAGATATTAGAGAAAACCTGTCAGGAGAAATAAAAGCCCTTTCTGGAGAAATAAAAGAACTAAAGTCTAATAAAGTTGAAATAAAAAAAGCTATTAATGAGGTGCAATAAAAAATGGAGGCACTTACTGCTAGGATAAATGAGGCAGAAGAATTAGTGATATAGAAGACCAAATGACAGAGAATAAAGAAGCTGAGCAAAAGAGAGACAAACAACTACTGGACCACAAGGGGAGAATTCGAGAGATAAGTGATACCATAAGAAGAAACAACATTAGAATAATTGGGATTCCAGAAGAAAAAGAAAGAGAAAGAGGAGCAGAAGGTATACTGGAGAAGATTATTGTAGAGAATTTCCCTAATATAGCAAGGGGAACAAGCATCAAAATCCAGGAGGTGCAGAGAACACCCCTCAAAATCAATAGGAATCGGTCCACACCCCGCCATCTAATAGTAAAATTTACAAGTCTTAGTGACAAAGAGAAAATCCTGAAAGCAGCCCGGGACAAGAAGTCTGTAACATACAATGGTAAAAATATTAGATTGGCAGAAGACTTATCCACAGAGACCTGGCAGGCCAGAAGGAACTGGCATGATATATTCAGAGCACTAAACGAGAAAAACATGCAGCCAAGAATACTATGCCCGGCTAGGCTATCATTGAAAATAGAAGGAGAGATAAAAAGCTTCCAGGACAAACAAAACCTGAAAGAATTTGTAAACACCAAACCGGCTCTACAGGAAATATTGAAAGGGGTCCTCTAAGCAAACAGAGACCCTAAAAGTATTATCAGAAAGGAACAGAGACAATATACAGTAACAGTCACCTTACAGGCAATACAATGGCACTAAATCCATATCTCTCAATAGTTACCCTGAACGTAAATGGGCTAAATGCCCCAATCAAAAGACACAGGGTTTCAGAATGGATAAAAAACCAAAACCCATCCATATGCTGCCTACAAGAAACTCATTTTAGACCCGAAGACACTTCCAGATTCAAAGTGAGGGGGTGGAAAACAATTTACCATGCTAATGGACATCAGAAGAAAGTTGGGGTGGCAATCCTTATATCAGATCAATTAGATTTTAAGCCAAAGACTATAATAAGAGATGAGGAAGGACACTATATCATACTCAAAGGGTCTGTCCAACAAGAGGATCTAACAATTTTAAATATCTATGCCCCTAACATGGGAGCAGCCAACTATATAAACCAATTAATAACAAAATCAAAGAAACACATTGACAAGAATACAATAATAGTGGGAGACTTTAACACTCCCCTCACTGAAATGGACAGATCATCCAAGCAAAAGATCAACAAGGAAGTAAAGGTCTTAAATGACACACTGGACCAGATGGACATCACAGATATATTCAGAACATTCCACCCCAAAGCACAGAATACACATTCTTCTCTAGTGCCCATGGAACATTCTCCAGAATAGATCACATCCTGGGTCATAAATCAGGTCTCAACAGGTATCAAAAGATTGGGATCATTCCCTGCATATTTTCAGACCACAATGCTCTGAAGCTAGAACTCAATCACAAGAGGAAATCTGGAAAGAGCACAAATACATGGAGACTCAACAGCATCCTTCTAAAAAATGAATGGGTCAACCAGGAAATTAAAGAAGAATTGAAAAAAACATGGAAACAAATGATAATGAAAACACAATGGTCCAAAATTTGTGGGACACAACAAAGGCAGTCCTGAAAGGAAAATATATAGCAATACAAGCCTATCTCAAAAACAGGAAAGGTCTCAAATACACAACCTAACCCTACACCTAAAGGAGCTCGAGAAAAAACAACAAAGAAAGCCTAAACCCAGCAGGAGAAGAGAAATAATAAAGATCAAAGCAGAAATCAATGAAATAGAAACCAAAAAAACAATAGAACAAATCAACGAAACTAGGAGCTGGTCCTTTGAAAGAATTAATAAGATTGATAAACCCCTGGCCAGACTTATCCAAAAGAAAAGAGAAAGGACCCAAATAAATAAAATCATGAATGAAAGAGGAGAGATCACAACCAACACCAAAGAAATGCAAACAATCATAAGAACATATTATGAACAACTCTATGCCAACAAATTCGACAATCTGGAAGAAATGGATGCTTTCCTAGAGACATATAAACTGCCAAAACTGAACCAGGAAGAAACAGAAAACCTGAATAGGCCCATAGCCAGTAAGGAGATTGAAACAGTCATCAAAAATCTCCAAACAAACAAAAGCCCAGGGCCAGATGGCTTCCCATGGGAATTCTACCAAACATTTAAAGAAGAATTAATTCCTATTCTCCTGAAACTGTTCCAAAAAATAGAAATGGAAGGAAAACTTCCAAACTCATTTTATGAGGCCAGAATCACCTTGATCCCCAAACCAGACAAGGATCCCATCAAAAAAGAGAATTACAGACCAATATCCTTGATGAACACAGATGCAAAAATTCTCACCAAAATACTAGCCAATAGGATCCAACAGTACATTAAAAGGATTATTCACCACGACCAAGTGGGATTTATTCCAGGGCAGCAGGGTTGGTTCAACATCTGCAAATCAATCAATGTGATACAGTACATTAACAAAAGAAAGAACAAGAACCATATGATACTCTCAATAGATGCTGAAAAAGCATTTGACAAAGTGCAACATCCCTTCCTAATCAAAACTCTTCAAAGTGTAGGGATAGAAGGCACATACCTCAATATTATCAAAGCCATCTATGAAAAACCCACGGCAAGTATCATTCTCAATGGAGAAAAACTGAGAGCTTTTCCGTTAAGGTCAGGAACACGGCAGGGATGTCCACTATCACCACTGCTATTCAACATAGTACTAGAAGTCCTAGCCTCAGCAATCAGACAACAAAAAGAAATTAAAGGCATCCAAATCGGCAAGGAAGAAGTCAAACTATCACTCTTTGCAGATGATATGATACTATATGTGGAAAACCCAAAAGGCTCCACTCCAAAACTGCTAGAGCTTGTACAGGAATTCAGTAAAGTGTCAGGATATAAAATCAATGCACAGAAATCAGCTGCATTTCTTTACACCAACAACAAGACAGAAGAAAGAGAAATTAAGGAGTCAATCCCATTTACAGTTACACCCAAAACCATAAGATACCTAGGAATAAACCTAACCAAAGAGGCAAAGAATCTGTACTCAGAGAACTATAAAGTACTCATGAAAGAAATTGAGGAAGACACAAAGAAATGGAAAAATGTTCCATGCTCATGGATTGGAAGAATAAATATTGTGAAAATGTCTATGCTACCTAAAGCTATCTACACATTTAATGCAATGCCTATCAAAATCCCATCCAACTTTTTCAAAGAAATGGAACAAATAATCCTAAAATTTATATGGAACCAGAAAAGACCTCAAATAGCCAAGGGAATATTGATAAAGAAAGCCAAAGTTGGTGGCATCACAATTCCAGACTTCAAGCTCTACTACAAAGCTGTCATCTTCAAGACAGTATGGTACTGGCACAAAAACAGACACATAGATCAATGGAACAGAATAGAGAGCCCAGAAATTGACCCTCAACTCTATGGTCAACTAATCTTCGACAAAGCAGGAAAGAATATCCAATGGAAAAAAGTCAGCCTGTTCAACAAATGGTGTTGGGAAAATTGGACAGCCACATGCAGAAAAATGAAATTGGACCATTTCCTTACACCACACACGAAAATAGACTCAAAATGGATGAAGGACCTCAATGTGAGAAAGGAATCCATCAAAATCCTTGAGGAGAACACAGGCAGCAACCTCTTCGACCTCAGCCACAGCAACTTCTTCCTAGGAACAATGCCAAAGGCAAGGGAAGCAAGGGAAAAAATGAACTATTGGGACTTCATCAAGATCAAAAGCTTTTGCACAGCAAAGGAAACAGTCAACAAAACCAAAAGACAACTGACAGAGTGGGAGAAGATATTTGCAAACGACATATCAGATAAAGGGCTAGTATCCAAAATCTATAAAGAGCTTAGCAAACTCAACACCCAAAGAACAATCCAATCAAGAAATGGGCAGAGGACATGAACAGACATTTCTGCAAAGAAGACATCCAGATGGCCAACAGACACATGAAAAAGTGCTCCACATCACTGGGCATCAGGGAAATACAAATCAAAACCACAATGAGATACCATCTCACACCAGTCAGAATGGCTAAAATGATCAAGTCAGGAAATGACAGATGCTGGCGAGGATGTGGAGAAAAGGGAACCCTCCTACACTCTTGGTGGGAATGTAAGCTGGTGCAACCACTCTGGAAAACAGCATGGAGGTTCCTCAAAATATTGAAAATAGAGCTACCTTATGACCCAGCAATTGCACTACTGGGTATTTACCCTAAAGATACAAATGTAGTGATCCAAAGGGGCACGTGTACCCGAATGTTTATAGCAGCAATGTCCACAATAGCCAAGTTATGGAAAGAACCTAGATGTCCATCAATAGATGAATGGATAAAGAAGAGGTGGTATATATACAATGGAATACTATGCAGCCATCAAAAGAAATGAAATCTTACCACTTGCGACGACGTGGATGGAACTAGAGCGTATTATGCTTAGCGAAATAAGTCAACTGGAGAAAGACAACTATCACATGATCTCCCTGATATAAGGAAGTGGAGATGCAACGGGGGTGGGAGTTAAGGTGGTAGGAAAAGAAAAAATGAAACAAGATGGTATTGGGAGGGAGACAAACCAAAAGAGACTCTTAATGTCATAAAACAAACTGAGGGGGGTGGGGGGGAGAGGGGTTGGGAGAGGGTGGTGGGGTTACATTATATGTTTAAATAAAGCTTAAATAAAAAGAAAAAAATTTTTTAAAAAGTGTAGTCTTCAGATTCATGTGCTTATAATAAGCAATTGACACATCTTTCCTGAGTGTCTGCTTTCTGAGAGATAAAAAGCCCTGAGAAAAAAACCAAATTGATAAGACAAAGAATGTATCTTCAAGAAGCATGTTTTGTACGATGGAGAAAATGAATAGATAAATATAATCAAAAATATTATGAGGTTAACTCCTGGTTGACCGACTCTCTTTATTTGTTCATTGGTGGAATAGCCCAATTATCAACCTCAGGAAGTCTGCATTTGGCTAGGGTTTGCAGAATGAGTGGTGTATAAAGGAAGATAAAGAAACAGTAAAGAGGACAAAAATAAAAACAAAAAGAACTTTTAATAAACTAATTATAGATTCAGTGAGAGTTAGAATGGTTCACGGAAAGAAAAATGGGACTTTCAAGGTAAGCCTGACCTTTTCACACTGACAGCCTAATAATAGTGTCAAATCTATCAGCAAAGTGGAGAACTCTATCCTAATATAGGGAACTTGATGCTTAGAAATCTTGAGAATCTGGAACACTAAGGTTTCTTTAACATGGCAGAGCAAGAATTCAGTACCACTCTGTCTAATTTGCTCAAACAAGATAACTAACCAGAATTCAGAGAATAAGAAAGGGTATTTGAAGTCACAAAAGCTAGGAAGGAAGAAAACATGGAAAAAATTACCTTAACAAGAGATCATGAGGGGTACCTCGGTGGCTCAGTTGGTTGAGTGACTGCTCTTGGCTCAGGGTCCTGGGATCAAGCCTCACATCAGGCTCCCTGCTTCGTGGGGATCCTGCCTCTCCCTCTTCCACTCCCCCTGCTTGTGCTCTCTCTCTGTCAAGTAAATAAATGAAGTCTTAAAAAAAACAAAAAGAGGTTATGAGACATCTTCAAGATTACAAGTTCATTCATAAAGTGGGAAATCCCATTTCAAGGAGTATTTCACAAAGAAACCACAATAAAACTCTTAAAAAAAAGACTTTGAAATTCAAATTTTTTTTTTTAATTTTCCATTTTTCTTCTAATTCCTGGCTAGTGAAAAGTAGAAAATTCTTTAAATTCCCCAATCAGAACTCTGGGCCCCCTTTGAAAGAAAAAGATTATTAAACCAGGCAAGTTAGCCCAATAAGTTGTTACAACTTGGTAATAACAATAATGGCCTCCTTTATTGAGTAGTATTATGTGTCAGACAATGTATTCAATGTGCTATCTCATTTAATCTTTCCTGGAGGATTTGGAGTAGGCACTATTTTTTTTTTAATCTACTTATTTGACAGAGATCACAAGTAGGAAGAGAGAGAGGAGGAAGCAGGCTCCCCGAAGAGCAGAGAGCCCGATACGGGGCTCGATCCCAGGATCCTGGGATCATGACCCGAGCTGAAGGCAGAGGGTTTAACCCACTGAGCCACCCAGGCGCCCCTGGAGTAGGCACTATTTAAGCCCCATTTTGTAGATGACGACTCTGGCTCACAAAGTAAAATTTACACAGACTGCAAGTAGTGGAGCCAAGTTTCAAACCTAGGCAAAAGTCTTGTGTCTATATCCTCTCATTTGTAATTCAACTGCTGTTTTAAAATTTTATTTACTTATTTTTTTAAAAAGCTTTCTAATCACATGATTGAAACTCCAAGGTGAGTAATCAACTTTAGGTTGATTTACGTAGATAACTTTGTTAGATTTTGATACATTCTAGTCTACGGCCATACCACCCTAAACGCGCCCAATTTCTTCTGATCTCAGAAGCTAAGCAGGGTTGGGCCTGGTTAGTACTTGGATGGGAGATTTTGATACATTCTAAAAAAATTATAAGCATAAATAAGCAAAAACATATATGTGTGTGTATACATAATTGCTACTTTTAAAACAAACCATCACAAAATGCAGGCTTCTCTACAAATTGCTTTTTCCTTAAGGTCCTAATTTTCAATATCAGCTTAGGAAAAAAACTCCTTTTTTTTAAGGCCACCTTTTTTTATCATAATTTGTTAACCAGCCCACTATCAGTGGACATTTAGATTATTCTCAATCATTTGAAATTATAATCGTGAATAACCTTGTATTTACTTCATCTTATATTTCTCCCAAGCTCCCCGGTCTTGTTCCTATCCATGCTGCCTCTCTGGGATCCAAATCATTCTTAGTATAACTCTGAGATAGATTTTTTTTTAAGTTAGAACATTCTGAGATAAGCCAAGCTGTCCCTGTAGTATTTTCCATTAGGCAGGGAGGTCTGAACATGAATGCTTAATTCAAAGCATTTGTTAATCCAATAGAACAAATGGGAAACCACGTTAGAAAAAAAGGGTCCACAGGGTTGGAGAACAATTATGAGTGACAGTCAAGTCTAGCCTTCAAGAGGTCTTTTCTAAAAAATGATGCCTATGTTTTAGGAAAAACTGCAGGCTATTCCTTAGAAACAAACCTCCCACAAATGTATATCCCAGCTAACACACCACATGTGTTTTGCCAGCTAATTCTCTCACCAAACATTTGTCTGGTGCCTAAACATACTTTAAAGAGCTTTGGAAGCTAGAATAATTAGTCCTAGAGGTTATCTTTTTTCCTCACCCATATTAATTACTTATTTGGAGAGTCAATTCATAAAACTGAACAACTACCTTCAGCAAATCTATTTTATTTTGAGCTCTTTGGAGGATACTTGTTATATAAACCCACAGCAATCTTATGAATGATACTATTCTTGTTAATAACAAGGACTTTGAAAGTTTTAGTGCTTCTATTTTGAAGATACTTACTAATTCTATCTGTTCTTCTCTGAACATTCTCTGAACATCTTCTGGTTCCTTCTTTCTGATTCTGCCAATCCCATTCCATTGCAATCTTATCTCACCCCATTAAGGAGAATAAGCTTTATTAAAGCTCTTTAAGGGCAGGTCAGTAGAGTGAAACCCTCATATATTAAAGTCAGAAGCTTAGAGGATGTTCAATAAATGCTATTGCTGTGATGATGATAAAATGACATTTGCCCTAGATAAGTAGGAATTAAGACAGAGGAGACTTCTTTAGGCTTAGATTGCTTGTCTTCTGTTAACTCCTAATGATCAGAGGTTGAGCAGTTCCAATGCTTTAGCATCATTAAGTAAAGTTTCATTGTTAAAAAATCTTGCTTTAGAAACCTTCCAGCATACCAATGATATAATGAAAATATTTCTCATACAGACTAGCTTTTGTTCTCGATTGAATGATTATGAAGACATTTATTGAGTGAAGCTATAATCAAAGTGATAAAAGACCAGAAGCTATTTCTAAAGTGTAGGTGAACAATTCTTCAAGCAAGTAGTATCATTCAGTTATGAATTCATCAACCAAACATTTATTGTGAGCCTACTTTGTGCCAGTTGCTAGGATAGGAGCTGATGGTGAAAAGGCATGATCCTCGTTTCTGTATAGTAGGAGACACATATACAAGCAAATGAATGTTATAGAATAGTAGAGATTTAGTAATAATAATAATTTTTAAAATTAACAACTGGAATGGCCACAGGTTTCATTTTATCCACTAAACCTCAGAGGTTGCTGTTAGCTTCTGGAGCATGATTTAGAAGTTTGAAATGAAGTCAGACATGATCAGTTAGGGATGGCTATGGGCTAGAGGTCAGTCAGCACATTGTCTATTTGCTGTCTCTGCTGTGTAGTGTAGAAAAGGTGTACGCAGAGGAGGGGGGTGACTTGAGGCTTTAGAGAAGAGTTGGCATCTGTGATGAGCCTTGAAAATTAGACCTGACTATATAGAAACTGGTGAAGGGCAATCAAAGCAAAGGGGAAAGTATGAAGAAAGAACAGTTATAAAGTAGCTGTGGTGTTACGATCAGCATTCCCTGTAACTAGGAAGTGGGTTGGAAAAGAAGCATGGAAATGAGAGGCTGGTGTTCAAAGGAGCAAAATCATAAGTCCTATTTCATGTACACTGAGGGGTTGGAACATAATCCCCCAGACCAATGTTCCCAAGAACTGTAGTCCACAGATCACTTGTATCCGAATTGTCCAAGATGCTTGTTAAGACCCTCTGGATATGGGTTGAGAATCTTAGTTTTTTCACAAGCTTTCTAGGTAACTAAAAGGTGGGAACACACAGTAGGAAACCAGTATGGCATGAGGATCAGACCTTTCAGGAAATTTTCATGCTGAGCAGTTACCTCACATGTTCACAAATATTTCCCACCCTAGAGGCAGATCAGGCTGGAAGTCACTATGAGCACCTGCATCTGTAGCCTCCCCAAGTCCCTGTCATAGGCCAGACCACAGCAACATCCCAGCTCTCTATGTTTAGTTAGTAAGAACCTGCAGTGTAGGCAGCAAATGATAATGTTAGAATTTAACTGAAATTGGAAGTGTACATTCAGTTTCATCTGAGCATTTTTTAGTAAACTGGAGTGAAAGATATTTCGTCCTGGTCAGAAACATATTTTCAGCTGTGGAGATAAAAAGCTTTAGCAAAGGAATGATTCGCTGTCATAATGATGGTCCAGGTCATGGCTAGGTTTGCAAGACTTACCTACTTACAGTTGTAGACTTTGCTTGGTTTGTCCTAGAAAACAAAGGAAAAAGCAACTGCTATCTCATGGAGCGCCCTACTTCATTAAGTGAACTTTTCCACGTAGGTTGGTAGCCCACACTAACTGAGATCTGTTCCCTATTTACTTGTATAAATAGTATACACTCCAGTAGTTTTTTTTTTCTTTAAATACAGGTTGATAAAATACAACCAGAGATTTCAGATAAAGATAAGAAAATCCTGAGAGATGGGACATGATTACGCTCTAAAATTTTTTACCATTGTTATTATTTTATGGAGCATGTTCTAGAAAATACTCACTACATGACATTTATCTAAAAGCACAGGTTCATTCATTCACTTCTTTATTCAAAGGAAATTTATTGCCTTTATTTATAGCATATAGACTTTCCTATAGACTCGTGACTATGAATATAGTTTCAACCATAACAAATGCTTTGAAGGAAAGTCACATAAAGCCATGGACTATTGAATAGGAGAAACAGAGCACATATTTAAGGTTAGGAGAAAAAAACCCTAAAGAATGACATTTGTTGTTTGGCTTTGAATTAAGAGTAAATAATTATGAATTGGGGGTGTGGGAGTAGATTCTAAGTAAAGGGAATTTTATGTTTTCAGTCCAGGAAGATGACCAGTTTCAGGAACACAAAATGGTAGGGCTGGGGGGAAAGAGCTTGTTCATGTTGAAAATGAAGACTTATGTAGGGGCTGGCCATACAAAGTCTTCAGCCATGTATAATATTTAGGTCTTTTGTTAAAGCACTTAATAAGATCAGTTATCCCTTATTAAAAATATACATTATACATCATGTTCTGTGAGTTTATCTTAAACTCACTTCACTTGCCTGTTGACACAGCCCAGTCCTCACCACCCTCTAAAGTTCCCTTGGCAAGAGCAGCTGTGTCCTCTAAGATTGTGCCCATTCCCTGTGGCAACCCCTATCCAATGGCTAATTAATGTAGGTAAAGGCCTCTCCTCTTCACTATTATAAAGTGAAAACATATTTATGAAAAATCAGTATGCATTTTTATATAAAACCTTTCAGTGAATGAGTTCATAAGAGTCATTTTGGTTACTGACCTATCAGAGTAAACATTATCTGAGAAATATAGAATATGTAACATCATATCCACATGTATACTGCTTTGAGTCCTCATATAAAGTAGAAATAGCACAATATCATTAAATTAATACAATAATGAATAGATAATCAAGTAAAATGGCTTTTAATGTCACTGATCAAATACATTGTAGGAGGCAAGCAAATTTGTGGAAATAGCTTTATCTATCAATATGTAATTCATATATGTGAAGTTAAAAAGCAGATTTTCTTCTATTCTCATCTCTTCTACATCTTTGTATTGATTGATATTGTTGAACCTTTCTTAAACTCTGCACCCTTGCTTACATGACATTATATCCCTTGGTTTCTCCTCAAATTTTTCTGATTATTCCTTTTCTGTCTCTTTTAAGGGTTCCTCTCCTTGAGTCCACCCTTTAAAGTGTAAACAGTCACATAACTCAAGGCTCTCAGCTACTCCTATCACTCTTTTCACTTGTACTATTACTCTAGTCTATTGTCTTATTGACTATTCTCATAATTTCACCCATTTTTATGATTTAGCTACTTCATAAATGATGAAAAGACATTTCCCAGATGTCTTCTCTAATCCCCAACTGATTTCACTGGCTTAAAATCCCCACCTTCAAGTGTCTGTTGTACAGTTTCAAGGCTGGGTATAAAACCTCAAAACAAACCAAAACAAAAGTCCTAAACAGAAATCTTAGAGCATTTTTCCCCCAAAGTTATTTTTTCCTCTATCTTCTCTAATTCAACTTACAGCTAAATGTATGGATGTCCTGTGAATCTTTCCTCCTTAATAATTCTAAAATCAGTCTACTATTTCAGATCCAGCCCCCACTTGACAAAAGCAGGGTATTCTTTACCTCTTAATTTGGCCTCTGACCTTATATCCCTCAAATTCATCTTTCATTCTACCACCAGAGTGATCCATAGAGAATCCAAATTCAGTGTGTCATTTCCCACCTAAGAAACCTTCAGTGCTTTCTTACTTTCTACAAATAAATTCCCAAATCTTTAGGCCGACACATAAATTTCTGAAGATATGGCCCCTGACTATCCTTCTGGCACTAGATCTTATCTTCATTTAAGTGATTCATGGAGGATTCTATATCGTATTTAGTAGCACACAAAACATATTCAGAAATGAATCCAATGAACACTAGAAATATGGTAATAGATTATCTTGAATGACTGGACAAAAAGATCTATAGGTAACAAAAGCAAAGTGGCATACCAACATTGCCAATAGCTAAGCAGTAGTGGTGGATAATAAAACAGCTGATATAGCAAGCTGAACACATATGTTACACCAATAAGGCAATTAATTTGTGTACTGATTGGTGTCTGTCTGCTTTAGGACTAGATACAAATAAAACCTCCTCAAAACACCTGGGCAAAATCTTTTGAAAATGAAATATTCCATAACATCATTCCTATTTTAAGTAGTCTTTGTCTATTTTGAATTAGAGACCCTTCTTTGGCAATTAAATGAATGCTAAAGGCACTTTTAGAAGAAAAGTGTATATGAACCTGCATTCCCAAAGTTTTACATAAAATTTCAGTGCCTTTACTGAGCATGGCTTAAAAATTCATGATATAATGAATACTTCATGCTAATTAAATGTTCCCTATTGTTTGGTTAGGTGAGGCTTAAAAGTTGCATCAAGAAAAATTGCAATAGTATTATATACTCTACTACAGTATTATATGATAAGTACTCTACTAGAGTAGATGATAAAACCAAAAGGCAAGTGATTGGCTTAAGAATAATAGGTCAGCTCTGCACAGTAAATGCTGCACACTCGTGCATGGATCCTGAACCTTCTGCTGTTGCTGCCTTTGCAGGTGTGTCTTTGCAGTCTTGTACTGTCTCCTCCAGCAGACACTGGGCAGCTGCATTCAATTAAAAAAGAATCCTTCTGGGAGGAGCAAGATGGTGGAGGAGTAGGAGACCTAAGTATCTTTGGGTCCCAGGAGTTCGGCTAGATAGTTATCAAACCATTCCAAACACTGCAAACTCAATAGGAGATCAAAGAAAAGAAGAACAGCAATTCTAGGAACAGAAAAGTAACCACTCTCTGGAAGGTAAAACCTGCAGAGAAGTGAATGTGAGGTGCTATATGGGAAGATAGACCGTGGGGCAGGGACTGGCTCCTGGCAAGCAGTAGAGCAGCAAAACATAAAGTCTGCTTCACTGAGGGACATTGCTCCAAAGGCTAAGCAGGGAGTAGAGCCCTTGCAGGGACAGTGTGGTCTCAGGACCCACAGGGTCACAGAAAGACCGGGGGTGCCTGAGTGTGGCAGAACTCCCAGGTATCGGAATGGGGAAGCTGGCTACAGAGATGGAGCCGAGGAGGGAGCGCTCAGCTTGGGGTTCCATTAAACTGTGATCCTAGGCACAGAAGGACCACTTCTCTTTAAGCAGGGACCCCACAAGTGGCAGATCTGAGGAAACCCCCTTCTTCCTCCTCTGGGAGGAGCAGTGTGGGAGTGTGCTGCAGGAATTGGCTGAGTTTGGAGACTCCAAATGGGGCCATGCACCAGAGATAGAAACCAGCCTGGGTGAGCTTGGAGTATGGCCAAAGACCAGGGAGATGGGAGTGATTGACTGCTTTTCTCTGAGGGTGCACTGAGGACTGGGGTTCTGAGCTCTCAGCTCCTCCAGTTGGAGATTAGGAGGCCGCCATCTTCATTCCCATCCTCCAAAGTTCTATGGAAAGTGTCCGAGGAACAAAAGCTCCTAGAGTGAACGTGAGCAGATTATTTAGCCTGGCCCCTGGCAAGGATGATGCAATTCTGCCTCGGACACAGATATTTAAGAATCACTAAAACAGGCCTTCCCCAGAAGATCAGCAAGAACATCCAGCAAAGACCAAGTTCATCGATCAATGAGAACTCTGGAAATCCAGAGCTAGGGGAATAAAACACATAGCATTCATGGCTTTTTCCCCATGATTCTTTCATCTTTGAAAATTAATTTTTTTAATTATATTTTTTATTATTCTAGTTTTTTATTTTTTCTCTTTCCTATTTTAACCTTTTTCCCACTATTTTATCTTCTCAATACCTTTTTAAAAAATGTTTTTTAATTTTCACTGTTACAGTCATATTTTATTTCTTCATTGTATTTAACCTTATTTTTAATATACATATATTTTCTTTCCTTAAAATTTTGGGATACAGCATCACAATTCCAGACTTCAAGCTCTATTACCAAGCTGTAATCATCAAGACAGTATAGTACAGGCACAAAAAGACACATAGATCAATGGAACAGAATACAGAGCCCAGAAATGGATACCAACTGTATGGTTAACTCATTTTCAACAAAGCAGGAAAGAATGTCCAATGGAAAATAGATAATTTCTTCAACAAATGGTGTTGGGAAAATTGGACAGTCACATCCAGAAGAATGAAACTGGACCATTTCCTTACATCACACACAAAAATATACTCAAAATGGATGAAGGACCTAAATGTGAGATAGGAATCCATCAAAATCCTTGAGGAGAACACAGGCAGCAACCTCTTCGACCTCAGCCACACCAACTTCTTCCTAGAAACATCACCAAAGGCAAGGGAAGCAAGGGCAAAAATGAACTATTGGGATTTCATCAAGATCAAAAGCTTTTGCACAGCAAAAGAAACAGTCAACAAAACCAAAAGACAACTGACAGAATGGGAGAAGATATTTGCAAATGACATATCAGACAAAGGGCTAGTATCCAAAATCCATAAACAACTTCTTAAACTCAACACCCAAAGAACAAATAATCCAATCAAGAAATGGGCAGAGGACATGAACAGACATTTCTGCAAAGAAGACATCCAAATGGCTGACAGACACATGAAAAAGTGCTCCACATCACTGGGCATCAGGAAAACACAAATCAAAACCCCAGTGAAATGCCACCTCACAGTCAGAATGGCTAAAATTAACAAGTCAGGAAATGATAGATGTTGATGAGGATGTGGAGAAAGGGGAAACCTCCTGCAGTGTTGGTGGGAATGCAAGTTGGTGTAGCCACTCTGGAGAACAGTATGGAGGTTCCTCAAAAAGTTGAAAATAGAGCTACCTTATGACCCAGCAATCACACTACTGGATATTTACCCTAAAGATATGAATGTAGTGATCCAAAGGGGCATGTGCACCCAAATGTTTATAGCAGCAATGTCCACAAGAGCCAAACTATGGAAAGAACCTAGATGTCCATCAACAGGTGAATGGATAAAGAGGATGTGTTGTGTATATATATACAATAGAATACTATGAAGCTATCAAAAAAGCCAAAATCTTGCCATTTGCAATGACGTGAAATGAAACTAGAGGGTATTATGCTAAGCGAAATAAGTCAATCAGAGAAAGACAATTATCATATGATCTCTCTGATATGAGGAATTTAAGAGTCAGGGCAGGGGGTCTTGGGGGGAAGGGAGGGAAAAGTGAAACAAGATGGGACTGGGGAGGGAGACAAACTATAAGAGACTCTTAATCTCAGGAAAGAAACTGATGGTTGCTGGAGGGAAGAGGGATGGGAGGCATGGAGTGGCTGGGTTATGGATATTGGGGTGGGTATGTGCTATAGTGAGTGCTGTGAATGTGTAAGGCTTATGATTCATAGACCTGTACCCCTGAAGCAAATAATACATTATATGTATATGTCAATTTAAAAAAATCCTATCATTTCTCTGAAAATTACTGATTAAATCACATTTCACAAGCAAAAAACATAAATGAACTTTAGAAAACTAAAAAAAGAAAAATGTCAATTAAAATGAGTTTTATTATTATTTATTATTTGTATTATATTTATATTATATTATTTATATATTTATTATTATCCTGTTATTAAGTAAGATCCATTTCCATATGCTAATAGTTTCAGAGAGGCATGTTGCTGAAGTAGATGCCCATGATATTTGAACACAAGTCTATTGGTACAGAAACAACTGTGAAAGTCAAAAAACATTCAGGTTTAATCTAAAAAATCCAGATGGCTGTCTCATGTGTATGTTCATTTTTTAAAATGCATTTATCTGGACTTTTAGTCTTACTTTTCCCTTTAAATTTAGGACACACACAGAGAGGCAAAAGCTTAAAAATGCTTTAGCATTACTCAAAGCATTTAATTAGTTAAAGAATAAACATTGCCATTCACTTCTTCAGCCCCACAGGGAAAGATAACATTATTTAAGGAAAAGAGAATGAAGAGCTGAGCCATAAATGGGTGATTCAGAGCTGTATAAACACCCCTCCTGGAGTATTCAGTCAAACTCTTACCCTTCATCAAGCTCAGGATTGAGAGTCAGAATTATATGGACAATTTCCCCATCTTGCCACTTTGCCATCTGTCCTAAAGTGATCATTATTTTTCTACAACAATTGCATTGTGGAATCTTCATTAAGGAACAAACCACTACTTGGAACAATTAGGCTGGCACTGAGACTGTTGGCCCAGCAAAGCACATTATTCACAAATTCCACATGCTTCCCGTATGTTGGTTCCTCTGCAGTCAAAACTGAAAGCCTATAGTTTCAGCCTGACTGAGAGCTTAGAAGTAGACTATGAAATCTGGTACATCAAACCAAATTTTGATTTTCAGTAAGGAGCCAAATGTAGACCTTTGGAAGTCTTCTTAATTGTGGGCAATAACTGGGTAATTAGATACTTTCACTTTACGATGTGTTCATTGACCACAGCTCTGTTTAAAGCTTCCCATCTGATTTTCATTCCTTTCCCTTGTATTCTGCTGTCAGCAATTACAGATGTCAGTTGAACCGGCTCACAAACACTGAAATGAGTGAAAGATTTTGTGTGTTTGACAGTCTCATAATGTCACGCCCTACTAACTCTCCCTAAGAATTGAAATAATTTTAAATGATATGTGTCCTAGATGAAAATACCAGATCAGTGTTGTCTTTATTCTTTTGCTCAATAGCATGCAATCGATACCTGCACAAGCATATGTGATCGGTATGAAGCCCTCGAAGAAAAGGTATGTTTAAAGCAATTGGGAGATGGCTGTATTTACATATTGATATGCAACCATATTTCTATTTTTTTAAAAAGACTTTATTTATTTGACAGAGAGAGAGAGAGAGCACAACCAGGGGGAGTGGCAGGCAATGGAGAGGGAGAAGCAGGCTCCTCACAGGGCAGAAAGCCCCAAGCAGCCTGATTCCCAGCACCCTGGGATCATGACCTGAGCTAAAGGCAGACGCTGAACCCACTGAGCCACCCAGGCGCCCCTGTGTTGCACTTTTTCTGTTTCATTGGCCAGAATTTTCTCAGGGTTTAGCTATCTACTGGAAACTGTAGGGACATAACCAAAATAAGAAAACAGGCTTCCCTCATGAGTGGCTTCTGTGTAACAGCTGTGCCTGATCAGTTAAAACAGCAGATAGCCTCAGATTCCTGGAAATGGAGAAATAAATTGCTATTAAAAAGGTAAATATTAGAGGGACGCTTGGGTGGCTCAGTTGGTTAAGCAGCTGCCTTCGGCTCAGGTCATGATCCCAGTGTCCTGGGATCAAGTCCCACATTGGGCTCCTTGCTCGGCGGGGAGCCTGCTTCTCCCTCTGCCTCTGCCTGCCACTCTGTCTGCCTGTGCTCATTCGTTCTCTCTCTCTCTGACAAATAAATAAATAAAATCTTTAAAAAAAAAAAGTTAAATATTAGAGAAAATAATCCATTTGAAAACATGGTAATGAACATGTTATATATATAAAGAAATATAGTCTGGAAAGCCAGAACAAAGTGTAAACAGCAGCTATTAATTCTTGTTCTGTTAATTTATTTTTTATTTTCAGTTTTGCCCATTTTGTAATAAACAATTGAAAAAAAAAGAAAGAAAGAAAAAATGTAGGTTTTTTTTGTAAGATACTAATATCCTGGTAATTATGTATCATTTTGGAATCACATCTCACTTGGGATTTGATGACCTTCTTTCCCAATTCCAAGATTCCCTTTTTTGAAAATACTGTCCTCCACTAGAGTTAACAATGAGCTTTATGTAGTACCATCTGCAGGCTTAGTTAATGAATGTTTACCTTCTTTTTCAGGCAATTAATGTAAACAATGTTGAATGTGAGGTCCCACAGGGTTTCTTCAGCATTCTTCTTGATAACTCCTCTTTATTAAGAATGATCTTTTTCCTCTAGGGGCACCCGCATGGCTCAGCAGGTCTTCATTTTGGCTCAGATCATAATCTTGGGGTTATGATCTCAGGTCATGGGATTCAGCCCTACCTTGGGCCCCTCAACAGCTTCACTCTCAATAGGGAGTCTGCTTGGGATTCTCTCTTTCCCTGTCCCTTTTCCTTTGCCCATTCCCTCCCACATTCTCTCTTTCTTTCCCTAAAATAAATAAATAAATAAATAAATAAATAAATAAATAAATAATCTTTAAATAAAATTAAGAATGATCTTCACCCTTAAATGTTCTCTACATTCCTCAGCTAGCTTCTAATCCAGATCTCTGTTTCAAAGGAATATTGACAGGCCATCTCTGAGCGATGTTAAAGTGGTTTAACATCCTTATAATTACCATGCTCCTTAACATTTTTTTAATTAAAAATTACATCTTAAAAATACATTGTGAAGATGACACTAATGCCACAGTCACTTAAATCTTTGTCATGTTTTTAATGCTGGCCTCATACCCAACCACTGAACCTTATATTACAACTACAGTTCTCTCCTTACCAGAAACTCAGAGAATCCCAAGGTTCTTCAGAGATGTGTAATACAGGCAAAATGAAGGAATATACATTTCTCACTCCTCTAGCCTTGGAATGCCACAGCCAGTACCTCAGGAGAACTGTCTTTAAGGGGGGAACTTCCCAGAAAATCAGAGTATCTACTAAACTCAGTTTGTTGAAGGTAACCATTCATGGTGGATCTAAACTTAGTTTTAAGAAACTGAATTGAGTTTGCCTGAAGACACAAGGCTTTTGAGAAATAAAGTAGTTAGATTAAGCAGCTTGAATAGTGCTTTAATTACTTGTGTTTCTTAGTTTTCATAGTGCAGGCAATTAGATAGGTTTCTCCAGCATGAAAATAGGTCATTCAACAATTTTTTACATTTAGTATTTTTAAACCAAAGAATGAGTCCATACTCAAAAAGTTAAAAAAAAATTGTACAATAATCACCATAGTCTCTAAGCCCAAGTGCCACTAGGATTTTTTTTTAAAAATTTTTAACTCCCACTATTTAAATCATGCTTATATTTTTTCATAGCTCTCTCTGTGCTTAGTTTGCAAGGATAATTCCTCTCCAACACTTTTCCATTTTCTAATAATGCCCGTTGTTTCTTTATAACACCGTATGCACAGACCATGAGGACTCTGATGTCATTTTACTATGTAGTCTGAGCCCTCTACCTAGATAGCCACCTGTGTTCTAGATCTTTGCTTCTTTTTCAAATTCTAGTGTAAACATAACTTTTCTGTGTTTCATTTTCTTGAAACCATGTTTTAGTGAAAACTAGCTAATCTGATGAACTCAAATGCTAATTAGTTCATAAAACTCCATGGTAAAGTATCATCCATCTTCAGTAAAAATTGATCTAGACCTCCTAGGGACAATTAACCTAAAGAAATTTATATTGTTTTAGGGATTTCAGACACTGTTTTCAGACTTAAGAAATGAATGTTTTTCTTTAGTCAGCTGGTTGTTAATATCCCTTAATGTTTTGTTCCTTGACTGTGGACCTCAGACTTCCGGGTCCATCACTGCACTTAATAATAATCTGAATTTTTACAAGATTCCTAGGGATTTATGTAAACACTAAAATATTTGGTAAGCACACTTTAAGTCCCATCGTACTAATATTTATATAATAATATTGTATATTAATACTAAGACAATGCATTAATACTAATGCAAAATGCGTTAATACTAAGACCCAATATTTTGAGTATTATTCTGTGCAGGCACTATGATAAGTGCTTTGCTTGTGTTATCTTACTTACCCCTCACAATAACTCTATAAAGTAGGTGTATTATTGCAATTTTTCAGATTGGGTACTAAGCCTGAGAGTTCCCATAGCTTGCTTCAAATCACAGAGCTATTACTTGTAAGAGTTGGGAATTAAACTCAGCCCCATTTAATGCCTGACCATAAGAACTCAGCCATCTTCCATGTGCAGAAGGGCTTATGCCATTGGGCTTGTTTGGCAAAACAGGAAGTGGTAAGGAAATTACCCTGGTGGGATTACTATACTAGTGGTGGTTGCATCCTCAGGTGGAAATTGCCAGGAATAGCATTTTATCCATTCAGGTTGGCTGAACAAGGCTCAAAAGCTCATAAATCTAAGAAGAAATAAGCACCCACGACCTTCTCTATCTTCTTACCTTTTTCTCCTGGGTCAGTTCAGCACCATTGTTAGTCATTCAAAATTGATTTCTGGAAAATTGACTGCCTTGTTTCTACTTTCTATGTTACCATAATGGGGGATTCAAAATCAAAGTTTCAGATAGTAGAGATTTCCAAGTATATCAGTAAGTAATTCCTCTTGACTTTTCAAAGAAGTAGTACAGGGAAAATGTCTGAATGACTTGGGAATAGCAACTTTTCAGACAGAGAATAACTGGGGAAGCATACAGAAGTGACAGTATGAAATAGAAAATGCCAGAGAGGGGTTCCAAAATTAGTTTACTCTTAATATGAAATTTCCTCTTTTGACATAAAACTAATACAGGATTACTTATATAATACAGAAGGTGCTTAAATTAAAACAGAAATCGAAACCATTCCCAACCTTGTCCTTACAATTTTATTTTCCAGAAACAACCATCATTAAGCTAGATGATAAGTCTTTAGAGGGCAACCTATCTTTATATCTATCACTTATATAATTTTAATTTTAAAAAACTGAGGTTATATTAAGTATGTTATTTTGTACCATTCACTCTTCTATTAATAATAAGTTATGAACAATTCTTAGTGTCAGGATTTGAAAATCTATGCCATTACTTCAATGGCTACAGTTAGTCCATTGTATGGAGCCATATTATAAAAAGAAAAAATTTTTCTATGGATAAATATCTGTGTCATTTTGTTTTGCCATTACTGTGCTGCAGAAAGTATCCTGAATCCATATTTCTACACATATTTCCTAATGTGAATATCTTTAAGGATAACTTACTTGGTATACATTTAAGGACACAATCTACATTACCAAATTGCTTTTTTATGTTTCTTTTTTATGTTTTTTATTTAAATTCTAGTTAGATGACATAGAGTGTAATGTTAGTTTCAGGTGTAGAATTTAGTCATTCAACACTTATATGCAATACCCAGTGCTCATCACAAGTGCCCTCTTTAATCCCCATCACCTATTTAACACAACTCCCTCCACCCACCTCCCCTCTGGCAACCATCAGTTTGTTCTCTATAGTTAAGCGTCTGTTTCTTGTTATTCCTCTCTCTTTCCCCCATGTTCATTTCTTTTGTTTCTTAAATTCCACATATGAGTGAAATCATATGGTATCTTTCTCTGGCCAACTTGTTTTGCTAAGCACAAGACACTTTAGCTCCATCCATGTCGTTGTCAATGGCAAGATTTCATTCTTTTTTATGGCTGGGTAGTATCCATTTTATATATGCCATAGATTCTTTACACATTCATCAACAGAAATTTGGGCTTGTTCCATAATTTGGCTATTGCTGCTATAATTTGGTAATGCTGCTATAAAAATTGGGTTGTATGTTTCCCTTTGAATTAGTATTTTGGTATTCTTTGGCTAAATACCTAGTAGTGCTGTTGCTGGATCACAAGGTAGTTCTATTTTTAACATTTTGAGGAACGTCCTTACTTTTTTTCCCGAGTGGCTGCACCAGTTTGCAATCCCATTAACATGTAAGAGAGTTTCCCTTTCTCCACATCCTCACCCAAACCTGTATTTCTTGTGTTGTTAATTTTAGTGATTCTGATTGATGTGAGATAATATCCATTACAGTTTTGATTTGTAATTCCCTAATGATGAGGGAAGATAAGTATCATTTCATGTATCTATTGGCTTTCTGTATGTCTTCTTTGGGAAAATGTCTATTTGTGTCTTCTGCCCATTTCTAATTGGATTATTTGCTTTCTGGGTGAATTTTATATGTTCTTTATATATTTGGAATACTAAGCCTTTTTCAGATACATCATTTGCAAATATCTCCTCCCATTCCACAGAATGTCTTTTAGTTTTGTTGATGGTTTCCTTTGCTATACAGAAGATTTTTATCTTGATGAAGTCCCAGTAGTTTATTTTTGCTCTTCTTTTCCTTGCTTGCCTCAGGAGACCTATGTAGTAAGAATTTGCTATGGCCGATGTCCAAGAGGTTACTGCCCATTTTCTCCTCTAGGATTTTTATGGTTTTCTATCTCAGATGTAGGTCTTTAATCCATTTTGAATTTATTTCTGTGTTTAGTATAAAAAGGTGGTCTAGTTTCATTCTTCCGAATGTGGCTATCCAGTTTTCCCAATAGTATTTATTGAAGAGACTGTCTTTTTTCCATTGGATATTCTTTCCTGCTTTGTAAGAAATTAGTTGATTGTATAATTGTGGGTTCATTTCTGGGTTTTCTAATCTGTTCTATTGATCTATATGCCTCTTTTTGTGCCAGTACCAGACTGTCTTGATTACAGCTTTGTAATATTAACTTGAAGTTTGAAATTGTGATGCCTACTGCTTTTCTTTTCTTTTTCAAGGTTGCTTTGGCTATGGGATGCCTGGGTGGCTCAGTTGGTTAAGCAGCTGCCTTCGGTTCAGGTCATGATCCCGGTGTCCTGGGATCGAGTCCCACATTGGGCTCCTTGCTTGGCAGGGAGCCTGCTTCTCCCTCTGCCTCTGCCTGCCACTCTGTCTGCCTGTACTCATTTGCTCTCTCTCCCTCTCTCTCTGACAAAAAAAAAAAAAAAAAAAAAAAAAAGTTGCTTTGGCTATTCAGGGTCTTTTGTGGTTCAATACAAATTTTTGGATTGTTTGTTTTAGCTCTGTGAAAAATGCTGGTGATATTTTGATAGAGATTGCATTAAATGTGTAGATTGCTTTGGGTAATACAGACATTTTAACAATATTTGTTCTTCCAATCCATTAACATGGGATGTTTTTCCATTTCTTTGTGTCATCTTCAATTTCTTTCTATTTTATAGTTTTCAGACTACAGATCTTTTACCTTTGCTTAGGTTTATTCTTAGCTATCTTTTTTGGTTTTGGTGCAATTGTATGAGATCAGTTCCTTGATTTCTCTTTCTGCTGTTTCATTATTGGTACATAGAAATGCAACAGATTTCTAGACATTGATTTTGTATCCTGCAACTTTACTGAATTCATCTATCAGTCCTAACAATTTTCTGACAAAGTCTTTAGGGTTTTCTGTGTAGTGTTATGTCATCTGCAAATAGTTGATTTCTGGGGTATTTTAGCTTCTCCTACAAATTGCTCTTTTTTTAAAAAAGTGGCATCAGTTGACATTCTCATCAGCAATGTATGAGCCTTCATACTGGTTACCCCAGACTTTCAAAAATTTTACCAATGTGACAGCTGAAAAGGTATATCTTATTGGTATATTGGTATTTTTAATTTTTATTTATTTTACTATTAGCAAAATTAAAGGCTTTCATATAATTATTGACTGTTTTTATTTCAATTTTTATAATTTCCTAATGTAATTATTTTGCCTATTTTACATTTGAAAGTTTGTATTATTATCTGTATGATTTATTATGTAATATGGGTGTTAATGCTTTTCCCTCAATAATATACTTTTTCTTAGCTTATAATTTAACTGTAATAGTATCTCTTATACAAATACTTTAAACTTTAGGAAATAAAATCTGCAATTATTTCTTAAGATATTTTATTTTAAAATCCAATTTACCTAATATGCTACAATCCATTTCTTTTCTGGAAGATATTATGCATATGTTTATCAATCAAAACTTACAACCTAATATATTAAAACCTGATGTTTCATATGATTTTTGGTCATCATTAGCACAGCTAGAAGTTTTTATTTCTTTCAGTTTCCATTCTTTTAGGTCATAATAATGACCTAATGATTTTTAGGTCATAATAATAATAACTTCCTAAATTATTTTTCTTAGCAGTCGTTTTGGACTGAAATTCTCATCCTAAACTTATTAAGACCTCAGTGAGTATAAGGTAAATAAATAAATGCATTTTGTTCACAGATCTCCAAACTGGAGTTCACATTTTACTGCACTGCTCTTCAAACTCTAATAAATGTGATAGATCACTACTAAAGAAGGTTATTCTTTCAAACAAACTCCAAGAGTCAGAAAGATTCTATGCAGCTCTGTGAGTGGAGATGGGAGAACCAGATGGAGAGGGAGAGAATCTTAAGCAGACTCCCTGCTGAGTGCAGAGCCCAACTTGATGTCAGGACCCTGAGATCATGACCTGAGTTAAAACCAAGAGTCAGACGCTTAACTGACTGAATCACCCAGGTGCCACTAATAATCTAATTATTATTATTTTTAATAGAGGTTTAATCACTGTTAACCTTCCATAAATAAAATAAATCTCAAGCTTGGTCATTTTTAACTTTTTTAGAAAGCATGTAAAATATTGAGTCAGTTTTACTTGCCTAACTCTTCATTGGCCAAATGAATCAAAATACTATGTAACCTACTGACATATTTTTAGGATGTAGAGACAAGCAGTTTTGGGGTATGTGATCCAACTCCGGATCCACATACAAAATATTTACCATCATATGTGACATTTTCTGTAATTTCCTGCTTGACTTTTTTTTTAATATATGAAAAGACATTACAACACTCCCTGTATGAAGTCAAAGTTATTAGATGTTAATACCATGTAACTTAATTTGTGAAAAGTACAAAACAAATATGCTGTTTGGGTGTCACTTTTTTCCAGCATATGTTTTATCCTCCTAGAATTGCTTGTCAGACAACAGGTGGCCTCTTAAGAATACAGAATGACAGTTTCTTAGTAACTAAACTATAAACATTTCTTCCTGGAAGACTAGAAATGCAAGTAAACAAGTCACGGTTTTCACATTAGCAGATTTGAAGAATAACAACCAAAATTTAACTATTGTATATAAAGTGATTCAAAGTATTGGTTTTTATTATACATAATTAAAACAAGAGAATGCTTATATTTTGAAGTATTTACAAATAAATATATAAGCATGGTCATTCTGTTTTGTTAACTAAATTTATTAAAGGTTGTGTATATATAATGATTTGGAAACATTGAACATAAATAATTTCTTCCAATCATTGGTATACTCCTCTGGTGAATTAAATTCATAAGAAAACTTTCTGGTACATGAAAAGGATAAGAAAGATAAATATTCTTATTTGCTATAGTGATTATTGATGTTGACAGTGGCCTACATTATTCCATGCTCTTTAAAAAACTGTGAGTAGAATAAGCAAAATTATCATTATAATTTCTAACTTTCAAGATAAGTACTTTACTGCCCAGGATTATTCTCAAATTTAAAGCAGGGGAGTCATTCCCCTTTCTATTAAAAAGAGTATAAGAGCATGCCAGCTCTATTAATAACTACTAGTATACATCTCTTCCCATAATCATTAATCTCCTTCCATTTTATATTCTGGAATAGAAAACAATTATGTACTCAATAGTCCTTGAATAATATTCTGATTTACAAATGGTTACAGTATGCAAAGAGATGATTTATTTTTCAGACCCATCCCCTCCCCTCCAAAACCCGTCTGAGAAACAGACTGAGGGTTTTGGAAGTGAGGGTGGTAGGGAATTGGGTGAGCCTGGTGGTGGGTATTAAGGAGGGGATATATTGCATGGAGCACTGAGTGTGGTACATAAACAATGAATTATGGATCACTGAAAACAAAATTTAATTTAATTTAATTAAAAAAAATAAAGACCTAAAAGACAAAAAAATAAAAAATATAAATAATATTTCTTAAATAAAAAAGAAGAGAGGTGATTTATTTATTTCCAAAATCTGAGCTAATAAGAGACACACTTTTCACTGCTTCATTACCAGAACCTGAAAACTGTATCAACATATATTTTCAACAGAGGATTTCTTGCATTTTTTTGTTGTTGTTGTTGCATTCTTTGATCAAACTTAAGCTTTTTATTTTTTTTAAGATTTTATTTATTTATTTGACAGAGATCACAAGTAGGCAGAGAGGCAGGCCGGGGGGGGGAGGGGAGCAGGCTCCCTACTGAGCAGAGAGCCTGATGTGGGGCTCAATCCCAGGGCCCTGATCATGACCTGAGCTGAAGGCAGAGGCTTTAACCCACTGAGCCAGCCAGGCATCCCCAAACTTGGGCTTTTCAATAGGAGGTAAAAACAAGACTTTTTCTGTTTGGGATTTCTGACTGAGGTAAACAAAGTACAAGATGTGCCAAAGAGCACTCATTTTCTAAAGCATCCATCAAAGGCTAGCCCTCTCTCTACCTCCAGGCTACAGAAAGAAAGGCTGCAAAACACCAAAAGGAAGAAAACCTGGAGAAGCTTCTTTGCAAAGATTTTTAAAGGATTGTATTCTTTTCCTTGCCTCTCTGCTCAGAAAAGAGAGAAGTTTAGGTCTTTCTCAATCAAGCTGGGTGGTGCTCAAGAGAACCCCTTTGAGAACTTGGAAGTTGGGTGTCCATATCTTCCTCCTATGTAAACAACTGCCAATGGTCAAAGCCTGGCTGGAGCTGCCTCTGTAACAGGGGAAATAGAAATCTACAATGGGAGCAAGCCTTGCTTTTACCAGTGACACAGCAAAGATGCTTGTTTCCAAGAACCAACTTTGGTATCTGCAGAACTGATTTGGAATGGAATTATATTGAAAGGAACCCCCACATACAAGGCCTAACTTGATGGTCAAAATCAATTCAATACCGTGTCTTTTTACTATAGTAGCCAAGAGCTGAAGAAGTCATAAGCAGCCCAAGGAGGAAGGTGTCACCTGTGAAAAGCAAGGCTGCTATAGGAAGTCACAAGGGGGTGGGACTTCTAGGTAGTCACAAAATTGCCCCATGAGAAAAGTAGCAGTTAAGGCATCTCACAGAGACAACTCCAAAGACAAATTAAGAGAGCAGCATTCAAGCTAGAATTAGTCAACCCCCTGCTTGCAACTGGAGGTCCAAGACAGGGAACTAGCTAGTAGAAAAGATGATATAGATCCATAGTGAAGTAACCTTTCATGGCCCTTCCCTGCAGGCTTCCAAGCCCACTGGGCCTAGGCTGGGTGTCAAGATGGTGGGAAATGAAACCTTTCAATCAAATGAGAGAGAAAAGATTTTATTTAGATTGAACTAATATTTTTATATCTTGAAAAAGGAGATTATTAATTAATTCCTTAGAATGTCTAGAAATTCTAAGGCATCCGACAGATAACATGCAGAAAAGAGGAAAAGGATTTGACAAGAGTTTTGGAATAGAGTAATGAAAAAAATGATAAATTCATTTTCTAATATGGCCTATGCCACATTCTTCTCACTTATCCATTAGTAAATTGGTTACCCATTTTTAACTGTTCCCATCATGGGGTATTTCACAGCTTGTAGAATGACTATGGAATTATCATATTTGATCATGATCAAAAAAACTTCAGATGCATGAGTAGATTTCATTGTTCTTCTTATTGAGCTGAAGACACTAGGTATATAAAAATGAATTGCCTTGCCCAGAGCTGTATAACTAGGACCAGTAAGGGCAAGATGCCACTTAGCACCCTTTCCTCTGCTCTTTGCTCTCAAATGAAATCTGCCAGTGATAAGTAGATTTGAGATTCACCCATTTATGCATTCATTCATTCATATATGACTGCCAACTACCCTCCTGTTTTTGTTGTTGTTATTTTTAATTATATTCATTACTGCAAACTCAAATATTTTTTAATTTATTTAATTCCTTTTCAGTATAACAGAATTCATTGTTTATGCACCACACCCAGTGCTCCATGCAATACGTGCCCTCCATAAAACCCACCACCTGGCTCCCCCAACCTCTGAACCCCTGCCCCTTCAAAACTCTCAGAATGTTTTTCAGAGTCCATAGTCTCTCATGGTTCAACTCTCCTTCCAATTTCCCTCAACTCCCTTCTCCTCTCCATCTTCCCATGTCCTCCATGTTATTTGTTATACTCCACAAATAAGTGAAACCATATGATAATTGACTCTCTCTGCTTGACTTATTTCACTCAGCATAATCTTCCAGTCCCATCCATTTTGATACAAAAGTTGGGTATTAATCCTTTCTGATGGAGGCATAATACTCCATGGTGTATATGGACCACATCTTCCTTATCCATTCATCCATTGAAGGGCATCTTGGTTCTTTCCAGTTTGGCGACCGTGGCCATTGCTGCTATGAACATTGGGGTACAGATGGCCCTTCTTTTCACTACATCTGTTTCTTTGGGGTAAATACCCAGTAGTGCTATTGCAGGGTCATAGGGAAGTTCTATTTTTAATTTCTCAAGGAATATCCACACTGTTTTCCAAAGTGGTTGCACCAACTTGCATTCCCACTGATAGATTAAGAGGGTTCCCCTTTCTCCACATCCTCTCCAACATGTGTTGTTTCCTGTCTTGCTAATTGGGGCCATTCTAACTGGTGTAAGGTGGTATCTCAATGTGGTTTTGATTTGAATCTCCCTGATGACCAGTGATGATGAACATTTTTTCATGTGTCTGATAGCCATTTGTATGTCTTTGTTGGAGAAGTGTCTGTTCATGTCTTCTGCCCATTTTTTGACATGATTATCTGTTTTGTGTGTGTTGCAGACTCAAATATTTTAACAGAAATTTAGGACAGTAAGCTCACTGCTCACATATGGATGGGGACAAGCTTTTACTCTTTTGAACAGCTTTATGATGTTTAATTTACATTGAAAAAAGTGTGCATATTTACATGTGCAATTTGCTATGTTTTAACACATGTACACATCCAAGGAATCATCACCACAGTGAAGATAATTAACATATCAATCAATTCCAAAAGTTTTCATATGACTCCTCCCCCCACTCCCTCCTGATCTTCTACTGTCAGTCAATATAAATTAATTTGTATTTTATATAAATGGAATCATATAATATATAGTCTTTTTTGTCTGATTCTTTATACATGGGATAATTTGGGGGAGATTCATTTATAGTTTTGTATGTATCAATAATGTGTTCCTTTTTGTTGCTGTGTAATATTTTCTTGGATAAATATACCATAAGTTACTTATCCAGCCATCTGTTGATGAGCATTTAGGTTATTTCTAGATTAGGGTTAACACAAAATAAGGTGTTCTTTTAACATTCTTATACAAGCCTTTGTATAAATTCTCTTTGATAAATACCTAGGAGTAGAGTGGCTAGATAATATGGTAGCTGTATTTTTTTAAGAAGCTGCCAAAAATATTTTCCAAAGTGGTTGTAGGACCCTACATTACCAATAGAAATACTTGAGAGTTCCAGTTCCTCTCATGAGAACAACAAATGATACTGAGTTTTGCTATCCATATATCTTGTTTGGTAAAGGGTGTCTTCAGATTTCTCTGAGGGTTTTTTTTTAAGATTTTATTTATTTATTTGACAGAGAGAGAGAGATCACAAGTAGGCAGAGAGGAGACAGAGAGAGAGGGGGAAGCAGGGTCACCACTGAGCAGAGAGGCTGACACAGGACTCGATCCCAGGACCCTTAGATCATGACCTGAGCTGTAGGCAGAGGCTTAACCCACTGAGCTACCCAGGTGCCCCTAGATTTTTTTGAGGGTTTTTAACAACCTTCCCATATAAGTGAGGTTGAAAGTGCTTTTTATATCCTGGATATAATTCCTTTGTCAGATTTATTATTTGAAAATGTTTTCTTTCAGTCTTTTGGTTATCTCTTGATTCTCTTAATATTTTTGAAGAGCAGAAGATATTAATTTGTATGAAATATAATTCATTATTTTTTTTCTCTTATGTATTATACTTTTAGTGTAACTTCAGTGTCATCTTAAGGACATCTAAGAAATCTTTGACTAACCGAAGTCACAAAGATTTTTCTCCTTATTTTCTAGAAGTTGCATAGCTCTAATCTATACAACTATTAAATTTTTGTAAAGGGTGAGGGCTATGAAGTTCTTTCTTCTCTTCCTCCTTCTTCTTACTGCATATAGAGCTATAATTGTTAACTCAGCATTAAAGAAAAAATAAACTACCCTTCCTTCACTCAATTACCTTTGCAACCTTGTCATATTTCAGTTGTCCAAATATACATGAATTTATTTCTGGATTCCTTGTTCTATTTCACTGATATATTTGTGAGTCTTGATATCAACCCCACACTCTGAAAATTACTGTAATTTTAGAATAATCCTTGAAATCAGATAGTGTCAGTCTTTCAACTTTGTTGTTATTCTTCAAAAATGTTTTGTCTATACTAGGTTCTTTATATTTCCATACAAACATCAAAATCCTGCTTGATTTTTTTATTGAGATTGCATTTAATCCATAGATCCAATTGGGGAGATTAGAAATCTTAATGATACTGAGCTTTTGACTAGTGGGAAAAGATCATTCACTTAGATTTTTTGAAATTTCTCCCTGCAAGATTCTGTAGATTTCAGTGTACATACAGACCTCATATCTTTTGTCCAATTTATCTTTACTTGGCCGAGTGACTACAAAAAATAAAAACAAGTTTTCTGAGACATGAGTGCTGTAGTCTTAACTTTACTAGAAAAAGCAAGGAGTTACCTTTAAGCCCTCACGCAAACAGTTGTATATAAAATAAGACAATAGATTCCCCCTGAAAAAAATGACTGGTTCATTTTGCAAGAGCTGCTAAGTGTAGAAACGATGGGTGGTGGCAGGCTTATGATCATAATGAGCCTTGTTGAGGACTTAGAATGAGATGACAGTCAATGAGAGAATAAAGTCTAGGACTCTGTTGTGCACATAATTGTTAATTTTTTAGTGATGAGGGGCACCTGGGGCTCAGCCATTAAGCAGCTGTCTTCAGCTCAGGTCATGATCCCAGGGTCCTGGGGTTGAGCCCCACATCAGGTTCCCTGTTCAGAGGGAATCCTGCTTCTCCCTCTCCAACTCCCCCTGCTTGTGTTCCCTCTCTCACTGTGTCTCTATCAAATAAATAAATAAAATCTTGAAAAAATTTGTTTTAGTGATGAAATTTTAAAAAAATATATATTCTTAGCCTGGTCTATAATGCCTACTCATGTCCTCTTGGCAGGATCAGATAGATATACTACTTACTGCAGTATCAATATGATCAAAATGAAATAACTGCTTTACTCTAATGCTGATCAACACCAGGTTGGTTCTGTCCAATGTTAGTAAAATCCCTGTGTCTAGATTTCTATAAAAATTAAATAGCTAATACCTGTGATGAATGGTGTAGACACTGACCACCCTAGAGTCCAAAGTTACTCTATAGGCCATAAAGGCCTATAGAGCTTCCTATGACAACCCAGAGCTCTATGTGCAATTAAATAATAATGTTAAAAGAGAATCTACATGACTTTAAGAAAAAAGACCATTTGAGCTCATCTTAAGTGTATTTCTTTACCTTGTGCACAATCTTGAATCAATTAGTCTGTGGAGAAATTATTCGGTATTGAAATGCCTTGCAGCTATGTTAGCTCCCTTGAGTGGCAGTTGACAGTTCTGAAAGGCTATAGCCTCAGAGGTTGATAAGTCTCCTACACATCCTGAATTCCAAACAAAGTTATTTTTAACTCCACTATCGGTGCACATGACTGTCCTTGCCAGGCAAGTGAACCACACTGATAGGATGTTTCTATTGCTGAGGTGAGAGATTGGGGCACAGCCAGTGGCTTCACAGGGTTCCTTAGGGTAGTGGAGAGCACCACAAAAAAAGAATGACAATTGAACTAAAACAAATAATAAAACAGCTATATTAGTGATCTATTCAGGAATACCAGCAAATGGAAAGTTACAGGGGCTTTCTAATTTGATTATTCCAACCACATCCAACAGTTCAAGTGTTGGTGGGATAATGGTGACAGTGCAAAGACCAGTTTAAGGAGATCTCTTGACATTCATTTCATAGGGTAGTTTTTAAAGACATGCTTAATCTTACCAACATTTTGATGTCCTTGGAGAGCTTCATTCAGCTCACACATCATCCCACTCTTCATAAATCACTCAGCTGCTGACTTTAAACTTCAATTCACTCAATGCAACACTTACTAAGCAACTAGCACATGCCAAGCATTGAATTAGGGCTTGAGGGGATTCCAAGATAAATAGAACATAGCCTCTACCCTCCAGGAGATCACAGTCCAATAGGGAGGAGAGACACACACATCAATAATTTTAAAACAAGAGGATCTTTGATGAGTGTTTCTACTATTAGGTTGTAGAAAGAAAGATGACTTCTGGCTGTGTGAAAGAACCTAGACAAAGCACTTTCTTTTCTCTCATTCATGACCTTTGCAACCTCCTCTTATAAGACTCAGCTTTTGCTCACCATGCTATAACATATTACCAAGTAGAATACTTACAAGTTCAATAATAATTACCTAGCCTTGGTTTAGTGAGAAAAAGAAATCTCACACACAGAAAAAATAGTCTGGCATAGGTGATTTCTAAGTGAGGTATAGTAACTGAAGGATATCATTAAGGACCTGGGCTCTCCACTCAGCCAACTTCAGTATTTGATTTTTTATTATTTAGCTTGTTACTCCCTGGTTGTAAGAGGGCTGCCTCAGCTTAAATATCATTTGTTATCCAGTCTATCCAAAATAAGAAGAAAGGAGTAAGATTTGTCACTATTTCTTTATATCAGGGACGCAAATACTGTCCATTAACATCCCAGGATATTTCTCTTCTGTTTTCTTTGCCAGTACTGGGTCATGTTTACTCCTAATGGAATTACTTAGCAAAAGGGAAAATAGCCATCTTCCTTGCCTTTGAGCAATCATGGTTCATTTCCTGAATCTGTGGAGGGGCCTGCTTTCCCTGAGCCTGTCATTGCCCAAACAAATCCAAAAATGTGTGAATCAAAACAAGGAGGAAAAGAGTTGACGACCAACAGAGTCTGCCAGGACATATTCATATAACCAAATTCTCAGAGATTACATTGTCACTAAGACTGAAATGACTACACCATCACCAAACCTAAAATAATTTTTGCTGATAAAAGTATCATGGGGACAATGAAGGTGATATCATGGAGGATGAGGAATAGGCTCATAGTTCCATCAGGGGGTCTTGGTGTGTGACCTTAAGGAACAAACACCTACAGGCCTGATTCTTAAGCCACATCTAAAAGCAGCCTGAGCTGCTTTTAAAAGTATTGATGCCTAATTTCAATATCTCACTAAACTGGAATTATACAGTTTGTCCATCTGTGGCTGACTTATTTCACTTAGCATAATATACTCAAAGTTCATCCATATTGTAGGATATGACAGAAGTGCCTTCTTTCTTGGACTGAATAATATTTCATTTTGTATATATATCACATTTACTAACGGCTTAGAATTTTAGTCATGCAGGGTGAAAAAGTTCCAGAGTCTTAGAGTTCTGCTATATAACAATGAGCATATAGTTAACAATACTGTATTGTACACTTTAAAACTCATTAAGAAGGTGGATTTCATGCTCTATGTTCTTTACAACAACTATGTGCACAAACACATATATACACAAACACACACACAAACACATATAAATGCCCCTGCCACTGGAGATACCGATTTTCAGATTTAGTTTGTATGGGCTAGAGTCTGGAGTTTTCTAGGTTTGTGTTTTTGTTGGTTGGTTGTACATTTCTATGGCAATTCTAAAATGTAACTGACCCAGACAGTTTTAATGCTCCCCTTAGCTTGATTAAACTTAAAATAGATTTCTTCCCCACTGTAGTTCCCTGCCTTTCCTTTTCTTAAAGCATTTACTTTAGAAAGTTTGTCAATTTTCTCTGTGCTCCTTTGAAATGTATGCAAATCTATTCCCAGCCTCTTGCTAGTTTTACAATCCAGGAAGTGTTTTCTCAAGGAACTACTAACCACTCTGTGAAAATTAAACATTCAACAAGATAGTCTCCCCTATTTCCCAGTCTCCGTGGGAGGGTAGAAGTCTGACTTAAATGGATGAGCCCCTGTTAGTGAACACAGATGCCCTACACCAAGAAGAACATTTGTAAACTCAGGAATAACTCAATGTGCCCACCACATCCCATTGATGAACATCCCTCCTAACTTCCTCCAGTACTTTTCCATTAGCTCACCCCAGCCCATAAAAGCCCTCCTGCCCTTTGTCCCAACAGATTTGGCTGTTTACACTTGATCTGTGCTCACCCCTATTGCTACAATAGTATAGGAATGAAATCAACTTCTGTCTGCCTACCCTGACCCATGTAACTTGTTCCATTAGCATAATCACAGTTATGAATATCTAAGTGACTTTAGAAGATCTTTCTCTAAGTCTACTGAACCTCAATAGACCTTCATTTCCCCATATGTAAATAACACCTTCCTCATAAATTGGCTGTAGAGATTAAGTGAGATAGGCATATTTTCTAACCTGGGGTGGAGGAGGCCCTCAAGAATTTCTTTCTTCCCCTTGGGAACAATTGGTGCATGGCTAAGAGTTAGGCAAGCTGACTTCCATAGGCTTCAATTTATTTACTATATGTTTACAGAGTTTCATTTCTCTATTTGTCAATGCAGTCACCCAGGAACTAATTTTGCTTCATAGGGGCTGCTATGATGAACCAATTTCACCATTACTCATGTTTTAAGAATACAGAGTAGCTAGAGAGCTGAGATAAAGAGTTAATTGATTTGCCTTTTAAGGACAATGGGAAGTGATTATATTATATATCTGGAAGTTAGTTCTCATGCCAGCAAAAGAATATTCATGCAGCCTGACCATCTTTTTCATTGTGTCCCTAACTACCTTTATATCTGAATATAGAATTAAATTCTTCCTGTGGACATCACCCTCTAATCCCTCTTGCTTGCCTCCCATCATATTGCTAATATGGTTGCTAATGACTGCTAATAAAGAGCCCACTCTTTCTTATTTTCTTCTATTTCTTATTTTCACCTTTCTGTTTTTTCTTAGTATTTAACTTTACATGTGTGTTTGTTTACATCCCTTTCTTGAGCCTCACACATTCCCTATCAGCAAGGGAGGCCACATAAGCCCTATAATAAATTAAGAAACTGAAATCAGAATTACTTTTCAAAATCCAAGTAGGTGGCAACTGGAAGCCATTGGATGAAATTCCAATGATCTAACTCTAAGCTCAGTATATTTTCTACTTTGCTATGCTAACATATTCTAAAATATGTAATCAACATGCCTTTGTATTTCTAGCTTTTATGAAAATATCATGTTAAATATCAACTTCCAGGCCCCTAGCCTTATTTACTTCTCTTCTTTAAGCCACCTGCCTAACTAAATTTTTGAATAGTGCTAGCTCTGTCTCTTACCTGTGTCCTGAAGAGTGTATTTACACTTTTGAGGTATACTTGAAGAAAACTGCTGAATAAGATTAAGAGCTATTGGTAAACTCTTTGCTGATGCTGTTCCAGCTGCTAGGCTGGAAGGTCTCCAGCATCTGGCATAGTGGTGCCATTTTCCCACAGAACAACTAGTCCCAGAGCTTTCTTTACCACACCCTGTCTCTCTGTGTTAGAATTCATTACTCCAAGTCTGGGTGTGTGGTGGACTGTGATACACATGAATCAGAGCTGGATAAAGTTAGTTGTCAAATAAAAGCTTCCCCTGACTCTAAAATCTTCTAAGGAGATGAGTTTGGTAATGGACTCACCAGGTCCTGTCGAAATGAACTCTTTCACAGCCAAGACTAATAAGGAGAGAGAAAGTTTGCCTTCTGATGTAAATCAAGGCCTCAGATATAGACCTCTGGGATTAAAGAACATAAATGAGGAGGAGGGGCAAGATGGCAAAGAATTAGGAGACCCGATTTCAACCAGTCCCCTAAAGCGAGCTATTTATCTCTGAGAACACTCTGAACACCCATGAAACTAGCAAGAGATGTAGGATTATACACTTCTGGATCTCTACGGGGGCAGAAGACACCAGTGGAGAAGTAAAGTGTACTGGGAATGATTGGACTGATATCAGAGGATAAACAGAAGGGGGAGAGAGCCACCAGCAGCAACCCATTAGAAAGCAATACCTCAATAAAAAAGTACCCTGTGATTGGGGACCAGCATAAACTTGGAGTCTAGTTAAAAGCACTCAAAAAAAAGCAAAAGATCTTAAAGGGCAACTGGTGGAATTGGGCAGTCATGGGCATGGGCCTAAACCCATGGACTCAGGGACAACCACCGCTGGTGACCACCCATGCCAGAGAGAGTGCAGCAGAGCCTCCAGTTCCGGTCCCAGGGTCCCCAGGGTTGTGCGGCTTGCACCACTGTTCAGCTGGGGTGCACTCTTGCCCCCGCATAAGGGAGTCTGGTGGGCATTCTCTAGAACCACAGCCTTTTGCACTCTGCAGTCATTGCATAACCAGGGTCTGAACTGCGCTTCCCACCTGCACCTGAGAGTGCTCCGTGCAGGTGCCATCCAGTGGTCTCTAGCAGCAACCGAAAGTCTGGACACTCCCAGCCAGGACTTGAAGGAACTACCCCAGACAGCAGTCCAGGCAAAGGCAACCACCGGAAGCAGGCTCCCTGGACCAATATCACTCACGGTTTTGGCACGGGGGTGCAGAGACAAGCGTGTGCTTTGGACGACCCCTGAGATGGTGGCTGGGGACGTGCACTGCCTGTGGGAGGTTGCACGGATCAGCGGAGTGTTTGCAGTATTCATCCCTGATGAATATGGAAGCCAAAATTCTCAGCAAGGTCCTAGCTAATAGGATCCAACAGTACATTAAAAAGATTATCTACCATGACCTGGTGGGATTCATCCATGGGATGCAAGGGTGGTTCAACATTCACAAATCAATCAATGTGATACAACAAATCAATAAGAGAAGAGAGAAAAACCACATGGTCCTCTCAGTTGATGCAGAAAAAGCATTTGACAAGATACAGCATCCATTCCTGATTAAAACGATTCAAAGTATAGGGATAGAGGGAATATTCCTCAACTTCATAAAATTTACCTATGAAAAACACACATTGAATATCATCCTCAATGGGGAAAAGCTGATAGCCTTCCCTCTGAGATCAGGAACACGACAAGGATGTCCACTCACACCACTGTTATTCAACATAGTACTAGAAGTCCTAGCAACAGCAAACAGACAACAAAAAGAAACAAAGGGCATTCAAATTAGCAAAGAAGTAGTCGAACTCTCTCTCTTTGCAGATGACATGATACTTTATATGGAAGACCCAAAAGACTCCATCCCCAAACTATTAGAACTCATACAGCAATTCAGTAATGTGACAGGATATAAAATCAATATACAGAAATCAGTTGCTTTCTTATACACTAATAATGAAAATATAGAAAGGGAATTTAGAGAATCAATTCCATTTATTATAGTACAAGGAATCACAAGATACCTGGGAATAAACCTAACCAAAGAGGTAAAAAATATGTACTTGAGGAACTACAGAATACTCATGAAAGAAATTGAAGAAGACACAAGATGGAAGAATATTCCATGCTCATGGATCAGAAGAATAAACATTTGTTAAAATGTCTATACTGTCTAGAGCAATCTATACTTTCAATGCCATCCCGATCAAAATCCTACTGGCATTTTTCAAAGAGCTGGAACAAATAATCTTAAAATTTGTATGGAACCAGAAGAGACCCCGAATTGCTAGGGAAATGTTGAAAAAGAAAAAACAAAACTGGGGGCATCACGTTGCCTGATTCCAAGCTTTACTATAATGCTGTGATCACCAAGACAGCATGATACTAGCAAAAAAACAGACACATAGACCAGTAGAACAGTGTAGAGAGCCTAGATATGGACCCTCAATTCTATGGTCAAATAATCTTTGGCAAAGCAGGAAAAAATAAACAGTGGAAGAAAGACAGTCTCTTCAATAAATGGTGCTGGGAAAATTGGACAGCTATGTGTAGAAGAAGGAAACTTGACCATTCTCTTATAACATACACAAAATAAACTCAAAATGGATAAAAGACCTCAGTGTGAGGCGGGAATCTATCAAAATCTTAGAGGAGAACATCCTCTTCAACATCAGCCACAGCAACTTCTTTCAAGATATGTCTCCAAGGGCAAGGGAAACAAAAGTGAAAATGAACTCTTGGGACTTCATCAAGATCAAAAGCTTCTGCATAGCAAAGGAAACAGTCAATAAAACAAAGAGGCAACCCATGGAATGGGAGAACGTATTCGCAAATGACACTACAGACAAACGGCTGATATCTAAGATCTATAAAGAACTCCTCAAACTCAACACACACAAACAGATAATCACATCAAAAAATGGGCAAAAGACATGAACAGACACTTCTCCAAAGAAGACATACAAATGGCTAACAGACACATGAAAAAATGTTCATCTTCATTAGCTATCAGGGAGATTCAAATCAAAACCACATTGAGATACCACCATATACCAGTTAGAATGGCCAAAATTAATGGACAGTAAACAAGTGTTGGAGAGGATGTGGAGAAAGGGGAACCCTCTTACACTGTCAGTGGGAATGCAAGTTGGTACAGCCACTTTGGAAAACAGTGTGGAGATTCCTTAAGAAGTTAAAAATAGAGCTATCCTATGATCCTGCAATTGAACTACTGGGTATTCACCCCAAAGATACAGATGTAGTGAAAAGAAGGGCCAACCGTACCCCAATGTTCATAGCATCAATGGCCACAGTCGCCAAACTGTGGAAAGAACCAAGATGCCCTTTAACAGATGAATGGATAAAGAAGATATGGTCCATATATACAATAGAGTATTATGCCTCCATCAGATATGAATACCCAACTTTTGTATCAACATGTATGGGACAGAAGAGATTAGGCTGAGTGAAATAAGTCAAGCAGAGAGAGTCAGTTATCATATGGTTTCACTTGTGGAACACAAGGAATAACACGGAGGACATGAGGAGATGGAGAGGAGTGAGATGGGGAAATTGGAGGGGGAGACAAACCATGAGATTGTGGACTCTGAGAAACAAACTGAGGGCTTTGGAGGGGAGGGGAGGGGTGTGGGGGTTTGGGTGAGCCTGGTGGTGGGTATTATGGAGAGCACGTATTGCATGGAGCACTGGGTGTGGTGCATAAACAATGAATTTCGGAACACTGAAAAAAATTTAATTTAATTTAAAAAAAAAGAACATAAATAATTTATCCCATTACTATGTAAGGGAATTTTAATACTTACTAGTAAACTTTTTTTTCTATTGACATATGAAAAAAATTTAACTCCCCAGAAAGAAAATTAGGCTTATAGTTACTGCTAACAACAAAGGTTCGAGAGGTTGTTTTTTTTTTTTTTAATTTTGCTTAAAATTGTACCTTTCTTTATACTAAAAGGTTTTTTATATTTTTAAAAATTATGTTTATAGGTATCAAAATCTAACAGTTTATTGAATCTTCTGTCTAATAACTAATGCTTGTCTTCTTTCCTTTACTATAACTTAAGTTTTACACAATGAGATGAAATGACAAGAACCTAGCCTGAACTGTGTTGCTCAAGTTTGAGTCCCTGGAAGTAACTGGCAGAATGACTTTTTCCACATATTCTTCTATCTGAAGTTCATTTGGGCTGTTAGTTGTTTTAAAAAGAAATATCTCGTGTTAATATCCATCCTCCATTACCACTGTTCATTATCCCTTACTGTGAATTATTAACATAAAAATAATGTCTACCTTGTCAAGGACTGAAACAAAGGCATCTTTTGTTTCAGAAGAGGAAGAAATGATATAAAGTTATTTGGGTGGCCAGAAAGATGCAGGAGGACAATGTTTAGACATCGAACACTAAAAAGCTCCTAATTCCCATAGGGAGGAAGGAAGGATAAGAGATGGAGAAAAGAGAGAGACAAGTATAAAATTAGTCTATTTTCAGAAAATTCTTGCTATAGACACTCCTGCCTAAGGTGAGAATACATTAAGACTTGTTTAAAAGAAATCAATTGCCAGAGCATCTGGGTGGCTCAGTTGGTCAAGTGTCTGCCTTCAGCTCAAGTCAGGATCTCAGGGTCCTGGGATTGAGCCCCATGTCAGTCTCCCTGCTCAACAGGGAGTCTGCTTCTCCCTCTCCCTTTGCTCCTCCCACTCCCACTCACTCTCTCTCTCAAATAAATAAATAAATAAATAATTTAATAAAATAAATCAATTGCCTAAATCACCCTAAGCTAAATACCAATTTTCCACATTCAAATCCTTCCCTCTTTATAGCAGGAAAGGATAAGGCAGAAGGATAACTGATGACATAAGAACCTGCATGCTCCTCCTTTTTTCAGTATTAAGGTAGGGCAGTATATCTGGCATATGCTGACTATAGAACTGGTTGCCTATGAGTGAGGAGTATGGGCCAGATCTGCAGGAACTAATTCCCTGGAGACCCTGAAAATTCAGGTCTCATCCAAGAAGGTATGTTTAGAAGTTGGAGAAAACCTTCTTTCTCGTCCTTCAGGAAAATCAGACTGTCTAGCACCTTAACTACCAGTACAAGACAAAGACACCATCCTCTGGCATGGGTACTGGCATTCTCATATAGGTCATGGTAATAAAAATTTCTTCAACAAGATCAAACAAGAGCCAAGAGGAAATCAAACCAGAGTGGGAAGAAGCTGTACTGGTACTGAAGCTGACAAAAAGATTCAAGGGTACAGGCAATGCACCCCTTGGTAGTGTTAGAAAGCAACAGACTTCTCAGTTAAAACTATAATTCAACTACTAAAATAAACTAGCAAAACAAAAACATCCAAAATCTATTTTTCTTGGTAAGGGCTTACAAAAAAAATATTTTTTTAAGATTTTATTTATTCACTTGATAGACAGAGATCACAAGTAGGCAGAGAGGCAGAGAGAGAGAGGAGGAAGCAGGCCATCTGCAGAGCAGAGAGCCCAATGCGGGGCTCAATCCCACGACCCTGGGATCATGACCCGAGCCGAAGGCAGCGGCTTTAACCCACTGAGCCACCCAGGCACCCCAGGGCTTACAAAAATTTATCCTATGGTAGCCACTACTCTCTCTCAGATAACCATGTCTAGACCCAGCTGTTTGCAGTTAAAACTGTGGGGAGTACACAAGGAAGGACCAAGCTCTTCAGAGCTGGTCTTGCACACAAAACTCATGAGGTAATTTTAGGTATCACATAACTTTTCAACCTTCGCTAAAAGTCAAGAGCCAACTGCCTGTCAGATCACTTCATCCATTTTCTGAGTGCACTGTAAGACAAATTCATGGACTCTTTCCACCTAAAATAAAACATTTACTTTTTGGGAAAAGCCTAAACATTTTCATTCATTAGAACTTTCAATGAAGATTAAAACAGAACTATTAATACTCTTTCCAGATAAACCTTTTATCCAAAAATGAACCTGGGTAAATTTTTTTATGATGAGCCCAGGAACCATTTTCCTCGATTCAAAACAAGGGTTCATTGACCAAATGAATGTTTGCTGGATATCACTTGGTGCCCACCACCCTAACAGACTGGAGAAACACTGGTGAGCAAAGGAAACATAGCTCTGACTGGAATTACAGCTTAGTATAGGCAGTTGAGCATTAAGGAAATATGCCCAGTAACAAAAGTGCCTTGAAGGAAAAAGGATCCCAGCTTGTACTTACAACTAGATCCCTGGCCTTGACTAAAGGTTGGCTAAGAACTCTGTAAGGAAGTGACAGGGGGAGAGGGGGGAGGATTAAAGAAGTTAACCAGGTGAGATTAACTCCACTTTAATTTAAACCAAAGTGACTAAACAGCTCACCAGAACCTCTGCAGTCTGAGAACAAACAGCAGGAGATACAGTTTGGCTGTCAGCCATAGTCTGATCTTTAAAATCACATGCGCTATAAAAGGTCAGAGCTAAAAGACTAGAGAGAAGGAAAATGTTGTTCATGTGGCAGATATGCCTCAGGAACTTTCCTCACAATCAATACTATTATATTAAATATGATTTCCCAAGGTGCCTGGTTGACTCAGTAGGTTAAGTGTCTGATTCTTGATTTCGGCTCAGATCACGGGTCTCAGGGTCATGAGATCAAGCCCCGCCTCTTGCTCCACGTGGACCTTGGAGCCTGCTTGAGGTTCTCCCTCACCCTCTGCCCCTCCCCCACTTTCTAAAAAGCAAACAAACTAACAAGTAAACAAATAAGTAAATGTGATATTCCCCTCCAGTGTAGACCATGGGGCTTGCAGGTAAGCCTGGTGTGCATGCATAGGGCCCTGGTCCCCTCTCATTCTCTGCAGTTCCACGAGGAGCAGCAACTACCATTATTTGTCATCTGTGTCATCACTGCCGTGTGATGACAGATCTTACCTCAGAAGTATGTAGTAAAATTTGAAATCTTCTAAGCCTTAAAATTTCATTAGTGTTTTAAACATGTCACTGTGAAATAGTAGAAAGAGCAGTAATGAAAATGGAAAAGCCTAGAAAAGATGCAGATGTGACTGGGGATTTCACATTCAGGAAGTTTTTGTCTCCCATCTGTGGCAAAACCACTTGGTGATCCTGAAAGTCACTTACTCTCAGTCTACTAAGTGTTCCCACCTGTATTAACAGAGAGGTTTGTTACTTTGCTCTCCTTCTAACTTTTAAGGGTGGACTAATACAACTTTTTGTGTACCCATCTTCCTTCTCTAATTTGTTCTTCCTGATTTTAGGGTTTTTCTGTTTGTTTGCTTGCTTTGTTTTTAAATTAATGAAGTGTTTCCTTCTTTGGTTTCATAAAATCTTGCTCTCCACCCATGTGAGGAAATAAGGCTGTTACATACATGTAGCAATTTGAAGAAAAATAAGATCAAAGGTGTAAAAACAATGTGAGCTCTCAAAGAATGTCATTATCATCATCATCGCCATTTTTTATCAGTTGTGTGTCAGACCTTTTGTTATTAAACAGTAAACATGAATTATCTCATTTAACTTTCATGACAACCATAAGAATTGGTATTATTACTAGCCCATTTTACAGAATACAGACTGAGGCTTGGAAAGAATAACTCCAAGCTTCTCAAGGGTATACACTTAACATGTGTTAGAACTGGTATGTTTTCCTGGAATCTATGTTCTGGATTATCTCCTTACTCAGTACAAATTATGTAACTCTTTATCTACAGCTGGATTTACCTTAAAAAAAAAAAAAGATTTAGCATACCAAATTGCAAGGTAAATTCTCAGTAAAATCTTTTTTCTTATTTATAAACTCAAAGTTCATATGTTGACAGCAAGAAACTTCCCAGGTAGCATTCTTCAGTGCCCTCACCTTTCCAGATAACAGGAAGTAATTCAGATAACAAGTCAATATACCCATTCCATAGGTTCTTTTGTTCAAGTCTGCCATCTTGGAGGGAATCTCCAGGTAGATATTCACACAATTCTTAAGATCCTGATGTGTTTTATTTTCACCCAAGAAATTCAATTGAGCAGACTCAGGATATGAAGAAAAAAATTTATATATCTATATATGAAATCAGGGATAAATTAATTAGCAGTGTCATCCTTTCCAGCAATTCTTTGTGTGAGAATCATACAGAATCTCCGGGTGGAATAAAAATAGACCAAACTCCACACCTAGTTCCCTGCCTTTTAAACACATTTCCTCAAGGGCATTTGAACCCACGGTTTCAACTTGCTAGGGGAAACATTAATAAACCCCTGAGAATATTTTAAAGATTAGGATACATTCTCTTCCCATTTTTGTCTTTTAAAGACTGAATTCCATGCCTTCCTGCAACTGAAAATTGCAAAGCTTGGTTTCTGAGTCTGAAGGTTCAAATCTAAAATTCTTTTTTTTTTTAAATTAATTAATTAATTAATTAAACAGAGGGAGAGAGAGATCACAAGTAGGCAGAGAGAAAGGCGGGGGCGGGGGAGCAGGCTCCCCACTGAGTAGAGAGCCTGATGTGGGGCTCGATCCCAGGACCCTGAGACCATGACCCGAGCCGAAGGCAGAGGCTTAACCCACTGAGCCACCCAGGCACCCCTCAAATCTAAAATTCTTTAAAGAACAGAGCGAAAGGAAACACTTCTAACTTGACCTTAAATAACTCAGTCCTCAGTGGCTAGAATTTGCAAATTCTGTAATCAGAAAACAAGACCCTATACACGAAATCTCTTCAATTGATACGAAACTAGAGAACAGAAGCCACCATTCAGCTAATTTAGACAAAGCAGGGGTGTTGGAGATTGGGTGGGTTGTTCTGATGGTACTATCTTGAAGAAGAAGAAGAAGAAGGAGGAGGAGGAGGAGGAGGAGGAGGAAGAAGAAGAAAGAAGAAGAAGAAGGAGAAGGAGAAGGAGAAGGGGGGAGGGGAGGAGGAGGAGGGGAGGGAAAGAGGGAGGAGGAGGAGAGGAGGGAAAGAGGGAGGAGGAGGAGATGATTTTAATGACCAACATGCTAAATGTGTAACTCATTTACTAACTTCTTAGGTGAGCCTATTATGGGTCAGGCATGTTGCTAAGGATTTCTACAAGATAGTAGTATATACTATATATTAACTTCTACTATGAGTTTTCAGAACAGAATAATAAAAAGGAAAGGGCTTCTGCTTTAATTTTCAGCTTAGCTTCTTATTATTTATGTGGCAGTAAAGAAAGTAGTTAACCTGTCTGAGATTCATTTCCAGTCTGTAACATAAGGGCAAATAATGCTCACTTATTTTTACAAGGATTAAATAATGTATATCGCAGAGTGGAAACTGTCTCCTAGATTTCTTTGTATCTTCTGCGGTGCCTAAAATACAGAGATTTACTCCCCATTTTTTCTAATTATCAAATGTCATTTCTGATAACATCACTAGTGTTATTCCCAGAGCAATAATATTTGGCATAGTTTCCATTTACATAATAACAACACCAGCATCATCACCCAATAGTTTCAATTTAGTCCACAAGTATAATAGCCTTTCCTTCCAAGGTGCTGCGCAAAACAGTTAGTTGGAGAGTTTGTTTTTGAGACTTTCTCCTCAATCATTCCAGGCCTTCCACTCACGTTTCTCTATGGCCCCAAAGGCCTGACCGACTCCATTTACTAAGGGCTTTGATTTTAGCTAGTTCTAATCTCATTTTGATAGGGTGCTTCTAAACTATTAGACTGAAAAGGATTCAGCCATTCATTCCACAAATATTTGTGAGGTAGTTGCCACGTAGAGGAATTGTTGCTAAATGTGAAAACATTATACATGACACAAGCTATTAAAAAGTTTTGGGGGGGGGACGCCTGGGTGGCTCAGTTGTTAAGTGTCTGCCTTCGGCTTAGGTCGTGGTCCCAGGGTCCTGGGATCGAGCCCCACGTTGGGCTGCTTGCTCATCAGGAAGCCTGCTTCTCCCTCTCTCACTCCTCCTGCTTGTGTTCTCTCTCTCACTGTGCCTCTCTCTCTGACAAATAAATAAATAAAATTTTAAAACGATTTTTTTTTTTGAATCAAGACTCTACCTACTATCAGTCAAATCATGGCAAGTAAAACCACTTTGATATCCTTAAGATGGCTTATTTTATAAAGATTCAATTAATGATGGCTGGTAAGAAAGAACCTTAAGTTCCTCATTATTTAGGGAACGACAGTGAAAGCAGGAGGCAGAAGCTGGAGGTGATAACCACTTTTCTTACTGCTGCACACTGGAAGCAAAGACATATTTGAATATGAGTCACCCTCCTCAGCAAGCTTTAATTAAGGGGCTAATTACATGTGTTGTTCTAGCATAGAACAAAGAGAATTAACCCAGCAGATTTTCCATCTACAACTAATATGCTAATATGGATAGGCACAAACATTTTGTAAGAAAACAGCCCAGAAGTCCTCAATCAAATTGATACAGAGATTACATGAATATGAAAATGTTTGCTTCTAATTTTGATCAAGGGGAATTACCTTGGGTTAGAAAACTGGGATAAATAAAAGTCAGCACCAAGTTCATTGCTGTTTCCCATTTTAGGGTTAAAAAGAAGTTTCTTTTTTTTCTTCTAATATTCTGATTTATCTTGTAGGGATAAAAGACTTTATTTTTTTTTAAAGATTTTATTTATTTATTTGTTAGATAGAGAGAGAGTGCAGGAGCGAGTACAGGCAGACAGAGTGGCAGGCAGAGGCCTAGGGAGAAGCAGGCTCCCCGCCGAGCAAGGAGCCAGATGCGGGACTCCATCCCAGGACGCTGGGATCATTACCTGAGCTGAAGGCAGTCGCTTAACCAAATGAGCCACCCAGGCGTCCCAGGATAAAAGACTTTAAATCATATTCCACACTGTATGTTCTGGAAGATCTTACTATTAATCCTGTTGCCGTTCCTTAAATACAGTAGAAACTTCTTTTAGTAGGTATATAGCAGAGGTTTAAAAAAATTCCCTTGACCTTTTCATTGTTAGTTGAACAATGAACATCTCACAAGATGTTCCTGTGAGAGCTAAAGAAAGAGATGTTCCGTCTCTTCACTTACTTGCCCCAGTGAAATATCTCTCAAGAAAGTTAATACCCTCAAAAGGCAGTTTGGTCTTCACTCTATTATAATCAATACTGGAGAATGAAGGTCCTTGACATCCACTGTTTTTCAGCACTCGATACTTCTTAGAAATCATTCCTCACAGTTCA
>ML111161.1:10100-28773 GCA_003697995.1 Taxidea taxus jeffersonii | reverse complement strand
CTTTTTGAAACTACCTTGCTTTCTTTCTCCTACTCACCAAGTTATCATCTCTTCCACTTGTTTAAGAGGATTCATGAAAATTTTCTAAGTCTAACAGAAGTAATATAAATCTTGGATTTTTGTTTTTCATTATGTATTACGTGACTCATCTTCTATACACCTCTCTTGCTTCCCATTATATCTCCATGCCTAATGCCAGATATGCAGAACAGGCACTATTTATTAAATAGACTGATGAATTTTGTTTTCATGGGAATCACCTCTTGTACCCAAGATCAAGGGACTAAAAAATCCTTTTTTTAAATCCAATTTTTAAAATATTATTTATTTATTTGACGAGAGAGAGAGAGAGAGAACACAAACCAGGAGGGAGGAAGAGGGAGAAAGCAGGCTTCCCACTGAGTGGGCAGTCCAATGCTGGGCTTCATCTTAGGACCCTGGAATTGTGACCTGAGCTGAAAGCAGATGCTTAATGACTGAGCCACCCAGGCATCTCAGAACTAAAAATCCTATCAACGATGTTTACTTCTTGTCAGTTTCGGTAAAATACATGCTGTAGAAGTTTGAAATTATTTATCAAAATGAAACTTTAAAACATTAACTGTAACTACAATCTTTAATGATAGAATTGGCATAATTTTCATATCTGGCATAGAATAACTATCAAGAACACTTCTCTAGAGTCAAGGATTTGGAATGAAATTCTGGCTCCAACACTTATTACCCATGAGATTTGTGTAAATTGTTTACCATCTATGTGCTTTGCTTTCATCATCTGTGTTAACCACCTCATGGAGTTGCAGGCAGCTGAATTAAGATTATTCATCTAAAGGGCATTAGAGCAGTATTGGGTCCATAGTAAGTTGTTGTCTACTTTATGTCTATTCCATCTTATCCTGATATGGAAGGATCTCTGGTTTCCAGAAACATTCCAATTGCATATGGGGGAATCAGAGTGAGTATTGAGAGAGCAGATCCACCCTAACTTAAAGGTTCCTGATCCAACCCTTTTTCACCCTTGCATTTGCCATGTCCTTGGAAATGCATAAAGAATAAATATAGAGAGAAAGGAGTATACAAATAAGGAAGGAGAGGAATTGACCTTACTCTACCCAAGCTGGAGGTCCACAATTTATATGCTCTGTGGAAATAAACAGATACAACTTTTTTTTTTTTTTTTTTTTGAGAGAAAGAGAGAAAAAAACAGAGCATGTGCACGAGGGGTTGGGGTGAGGGGTATGGGCTGAGGGAGGGGAAGAAAGACCATCTTCAGCAGTCTCCATGCCCAGTATAGAGTCCAAAGTGGGGCTCAATCTCACGACCCTGAGATCATGATGTCAGTCAAATCAACAGTGGGAAGCTTAACTGAATGAGCCACCCAGTGGCCCCAGGCAAACTCATTTAAAATGAACTAGAGAAGCCATGAAGGGAGTACTGTCCCACACATACCCCTGGCTGCAGCCTGCATAAACCAGCAAAGAAAGATAAGCAGTCTTGAAAAGGAAGGATATTTTTTGCATAGGACATCTATCTCCTGTTTTTAAGAAAAAGAAAGAAGAGCCCTCTGTACCCCAGCAACAATGCATTAATCGCTTGTAGCCAATGAGGAATCTCCACAACCTCGAACTTCCGTTCGTCTCCAGTAAACTTTTAAGGCAACTCTTTCCACTTTCCTCATAAAACCTAATAAAAGCTGACCTTCCCTTTGTCTCTTCAGATCTGCCTATGACTCAGTACAGCTTACATGTCCCAATTTGTTATTCCTCTGCTATTCCAGAATAAACTCATTTTGCTAGTAAATAACTGGTGTTTTATTTTGAAGGCTGACAGCTCCAAAAAAGGTAGCAATGCCTGCCAACCTTACTGTTTTACTGCCCCCTCAGTTTGGAGATATACAGTTTGGGTTCTAGTTCCAACACTTGTACTAATTGTTTTGGGCAAAAAAAAAATTCAACAGTCTGGGCCTCTTTGTTTCCTCCTGTGAAAAAGAGATTAAATGAAATGATCTCTGTGTTTCATTTCAAGTTGAAAGTTGCATGATTTTATAAATCTTACCTCTTACACTCTCCTCAGAAGAGATTATTTTGACATGATTTTTATTAGTGTCAAAATTAAGTACAATTTTTATTTTGGCTAATAATTATAACCTTATAGCTATCTCATTGTAATTTACATGCAATAAACATCACCAACTTGTTCAGGAGTAAACAACTGTACTTCCCAAATGGAAACATGTGGATTCTGACCATTATGATTGTTTTAATCTTCAGCATCACCATTATTGATTTCATTAGAATTGAAAAGCATTGCTTGCACAACATTTTATATTATACGCTATTGCTGTTTACTAGGAAAACAAGTGAGACTTATATTTAGGTATATTAATATAGAGGGGATGGTTAGCTGCCCTTTTGTGAGGATTTTGGTCTTCCACATCTTAGTAACTTTTATAATTATTGGAAATTACATGAGGCAGAAATAAAATTATATTCTTGGAAATATGCAAAATGTTTTAGAAGTTTAGCAATATATATCCAAAAACTTCAGCACAGATGAGACTGAACTCTGCCAAGTTTAGGTATAGTATGGAGTTTAGAACTGCTTCATTTGGGAGAGAGCGTCTCTGCAGAAAATGAAGGCTGTCCTGATGCCATATACATCAAGGCTCATTGTGTTTCAGCTACCAGTTTGAAAAGAAGTGTTTCAACATTTCCAGGCATCTCATTATTTTCTCAGTTTCAATAAGACTCCAAATGACCTTTAGAAACATTCTGAAAAATATTCTCTGATGCAAAGTTTGGAAGAAAAAAATAATGCCCTGGGCAATCAGACACAGCCTATTGCTGTCCACCAGCCATTAATATACCCTATAGATCTAGAGCAGGAGGCAGAAGCCTGGAGGATGTATTTTCCAAACATTGCAGGGTGAAAGCTGCCCTACTCTAGTGGGTATATTTGTGCAGCTGCCTTGGAAAACATCCCCTTGATAGGGCTCCAATGAGCAGCTTTTTCAGCAGCTCTTGCTTTCCTTTCTGGTTTCTTAATCTCTTAGAGCTGGATTAAGCATTCTTTCTCTAATTTCTCCCAGACTGCTGCATCCGTTCATTAATTGCCAACCCACTAAGCACTGGGGCTCAGGTGGGCTGGAGAACAAAGAGGGCAAGCATCAGGGCACAAATACTACCCTCACAAGAAAATTGTCAGGGCAGTTTCTTTTGAGAAAGGGGTGTTTGCAAATGGCGCTCTGACCACTACTAGGAAACTTGGCCCTGGTGGCCCATTATCTATCCCCTAGATCACCTGTCTCAAGAAATTACCAAAAGGAGGATAATAAAAATCTGAATTTGAGAGCTAAAGAATAGTACTAACTCCCCAAAAGGCACTTTTAATTCATAGTTTTAAGACTCTCTTAAAGATTTACAAAGCTAAAGACTTTCATTTCTGAAGCTGTGTTATAAAACATTACTTAAAAGCATTTAAAGCCAGAAGAGTGGGGGTGCCTGGGCAGCTCAATGGGTTAAGTGACTGACTTGGTTTCTGCTTCAGGTCATGATTTCAGGGTCTTGTGATCGAGTCCTGCATCCGGCTCCCTGCTCGGGTTGGAGTCTGCTTGGGATTCTTTCTTTCCCTCTCCCTCTATTCCTTCTGCACCCCCCTCCCACCCCCTGGTCATGCTCTTTCTCCCTCTGAAATAAATAAGTAAATAAAATCTTTTAAAAAACCCAGAAGAATGGTTTACTTTCTTTTTAGTCATTGAATATTAACCATTGGACAAATATTAGAAATATTGCTGAGCTGGATTCTCACTTCAAGAGCAGCATCCTGCTTATTATAATACTTTATTTTCACTGTAGAGTAACATACATACATATTCTATCCCTTAGGATATATAGAAAAGGAAGAAACATACAGAATGACATAATTTTCAGATTTTCAAAGAGCTTCAAATTAGACTGCTCCTAAGAAATTTTCTTCAGCAATAATTGAGCTTTTGTAACTTTTAGAAACCAAAATATACAATTTTTAAGAAATGTATAACTCTAATTATGGAAAATTGCAAATATACATTGAAAAAGAGAGACTAAAATAAACTTTCATGTTCCTGTAACCAAAACTCAACAATTATCAACATTCTGCTTATTAGTTTGTCAATTTTCTTTATTTTCTGTGTATAGGTAGCTAGATCTATTTATGGAGTATTGTATTGAGCATTCCATTGTATTCTGTCAAGAAATACATTGTATGGGTTGTTTGAATTTAATATTATAAAGATTCATCAATAGTTTCCTACAATGTCATTCATTTCTTACATCCCTACCAAATTTGCACCGAAGGATTTTAGCATCTATTAATGATATTGCCTAGATATATTTTTCCTTTAGATATTGGACTTATATGACTTTCTAGTTTTAGCATATCTCTTGCATTGATTAACCTTGATTCTTACATAAGGAAGATCTTTATCAACAATTTGATGATTCTTAAAGTTTACTGAAGACAGGATAATGCTTGAACTTCCTCAATTTTCAAAATAATTTGAATTGGTTCCCTTTCTTAAGGAGGCTACTACTACTACTACCACTACTACTACTACTATTATTATTATTATTATTTTGGTATTCAGGCTATACTGTCAATGCCAGTAGCTCCTGGCTCCTTTTTCTTTGATGGATTTCTTGCTTTTAGGTGCAACAATCTATTTCAAGTTCATCTTGCACATTTCCTTCCCTAGACTCTGAATCAGCCATTTCCCAAGGACAGTGGTTCCTTTCAATAGTTGCGTTTAGAGATGACAGTATAGGCATTAGGAATGCTTCTTGCTTCTAGAACTTTTTAGAGCTGGAAAATATACAAACTGTAGAAAACCCATATACCAATTGTAGGAAAACGAGAGATCCATGAATTCATACTGATATTTGGAATTGGTGACACAGGGTTTAATGTGTAGAACTTTACATGATTGGAAAAGAATAAATGAAACAAGATGGGACCGGGAGGGAGACAAACCAAAAGAGACTCTTAATGTCATAAAATAAACTGAGGGGGGTGGAGGGAAGGGGTGTTGGGAGAGGGTGGTGGGGTTACATTATATGTTTAAATAAAAAAATAATAAAATAAAAATAAATTTAAAACAAAAAAATATGTATACTTACATTCCTCTAAAAATTTAGGATTCTATGGGTATGGTTGTCTCAGTTGGTTAAGCATCTGCCTTTGGCTCAGGTCATGGTCTCAGGGTCCTGGGATCGAGCCCCGAATCTGGCTGTCTATTCAGTAGGGAGACTGTTTCCCCCTCTGTCTCTGCCTGCCTCTCTGCCCACTTATGATCTCTCTCTGTCAATAAATAAATAAAATCTTAAAAAAATAAAATAAATAAAAATTTAGGATTCTAAATGATGTTAGCATAATTATATTTGCTTCACCTTATAATATATATACATATATGTAACATAGTTTGTACATGTATATTTTATAGTTTTGAAATACAATTACCCAAATTGTCATTAAAAATAAGCCTATGACTAAAAGCAGTTTACAATCTGTGTGGTTCTTTTCAGAACTTAGAATATGTACTTCTACATTTGGGGGTCAAATTATTGTGTTTTTAAAATTCATTTCGAATACCTTTTGTACTTGGTTATTCAACCAAGTTTACATACTAACGGGTCCATTGTTGGTTTCTTTCCATTTTAAGGGATTACTTTCATTTCTCTGTTCACTTTTGTTTAATTTGGGCTTTTAATTCATGAAAAATATTGACATGATTTCAAAGTCAAAACTATGAACTAAAATGCTTTCAGCTCCCAGCCTAATCCTCTTCCCTCCTTATTCTTTCCCACAGAGAAACTATTTTTCTTACTTTCCAGATTATCTTTCCACTTAAAAAAAAAAAAAGCATACTTTACAAACTCTTCTTAAATCTATTAGGATTTGATCAGTGAAGGAGAACCACAATAGGTGATATAAAGGATTTATTGTAGGGATTAGACATTATGCAATCAAGAAGGCTGGCTAAGCTGTTTCTGTAAGCCTGGTGCCCCTCGATCTGGTTCTGGGCTTAAAGTCAGCTGGCCCAGCAGTCCGGAAGGAAGGATGCACATAAAGGGAGAACAAGGACAAACTAGAACCTGTGAAGATGCACTGGAACCTCCTTCTGTCTCTCTGCACTGGCAATGGTATCTCAGCCACTGCCAAGCCTCTGACTTTGATGATGTGGATGGACCTGCAAAAGAGATAGGATGCTTTGCCACAGTGTTAGCCTCCAACATGACCATATTTGGAGAAGCTGGAGGAGGAAATCCAGGGGGATTTGGAGGAGCTTGCTTGCTGAGCTGCTGCCCTCTGCAGACCCACCACAATGACACAGGCTGTATGAGCTGCAATGGTGCCTGACCTCACACTGATCTAAGTATATGTCTAGCAGCTGATTCCAGTCAGTCTTCAAATCCCATGCAAAATTTGCCTGTGGCCAACCCTAACCTATAACTGTGCATGGAAAAGAACAGTAGAAAACTTAGCTCCAGCTCAGCTGACAGAATACAAAGCCATCACAGTCCATCCTCTGTCAACTTGTTATCCAATATATATCCCTCTTTTAATCATAATTAAGTGCCCTCCAAAATTCAATAACAAAATCATGATTCCATTTAACATAATGCAGCTATACCTCATATAACCAAAAACATACAACCCTCTTCCCAAAAGAGGTCACAAAGTTCTTTTATTCATCTTGTGTGACATTCATTCCTCTTCTTGCTGAAGCAGGCTTCCCCTTTTGTATTTTATAACTTAAATATGGACATGATGCTTCCTATTATTAACACATTAGATAGCAGAGAGTGGTAGAGAGTAAGAAAAATATGACTGACATATATATGATATACCTATACACATCTATATGTTTAGTGTATTTATATCAAAGTAAGGAAGAAATACTCAGGACTACCAATTCATTTCTTCAACTTGACAGATGGTCATAACTGATATTTTCCATATCCCCTATGATCTTGGCAAGCACCTTCATGGATGGTGATTCCTTGCCTAGTGGGGTGACCTAAATCTTCATTGCTGAAGGTCCAGACCATTGGAATTGCTGCCTCTATTGAGTCATGTTAGTTACCACTGACTTTAATGACAGGACAGGGGAGTTCACAAAGGTACCCTAAAGGATCTCCTGAATTTAGCCACACTCTTCCTTACTCCCATAATATAATGGTAACCCAATTTGCCCTTGATATTTAGGATCAATCTAACTGACAAGTGCAATAAGTCCCCTTTTGTCTCTTGTTTCCAATTCAATGATTCATTCCTGTGTTCCCTGGTGGAAGAATTTTACCCATGTAATCTAAGACCTCCATATAAATGAAGCCCAGTGTTACAGATAGAGGAAGCAACTACTATATCCCTGGTGTTATAGGCAGAACAGTGACTCCTATTCCCATTCCTTGATTCCCAGATCCATAAATCCTAACTATGAGGAAAAAACATGCTATACATTAGTCATTCATTTAGAATTTACACAACATCCTGGAAAATATATACTCCCATCCCATGACATATAGCAAACAAGCTGGTTCCTTTACTATGTCTGCAAAGGCTGATCCACCCAATAAGCGTGAACTCATTGCAGCATTTCCTACAAAATTAGTTTTTTTTTTAATATTTTATTTATTTATTTGACAGAGAGAGATTACAAGTAGGCAGAGAGGCAGGCAGAGAGAGGAGGAAGCAGGCTCCCTGCCGAGCAGAGAGCCCGACGCGGGGCTCAATCCCAGGACCCCGAGATCATGACCCAAGCCGAAGGCAGCGGTTTAATCCACTGAGACACCCAGGTGCCCCCAAAATTAGTTGCTTGATCAGAAGTGATGCTATGGTAGGATATCATGAAGACAAATAAGTCATGTTGTAAATCCAAGGATGGTGATTTGGGTAGCATTTTGGGAAGGAAGGTTAATTCACCTCTAGAATTAGCACTTATTCCAGTAAAAAATAGAGTGTTGCCCTATCCATGATGAATATGGTCAAAAGTAATCAACCTGGCAACTGGCAGAAGTTAATTGCCATTTATAACCTAGGCTTGGAAGTGACATAATTCACTTCCACCATATCTTATTAATTGCGACAGTCAAAAATCTCCTAAGTTTCAAAGGGAGGGAGATAGACATATTTATACACGCCACCTCTTAATGAGGTGAACATGAACATGTTGATTTGGATGAAAAATATGTTGCAAAGTTCCCGGAAAATATAATTGGCTATTCTTCTATAAACCGATGTTTTAAACTAGAATAGGTTTTTGAGATCACTACAGAATAATATAGATAGATGGTATTATTTTTATGGATGCATAATATTTCATTATGTTATTATACCATAGCTCATTCAACTGGCGCCCTACTGATAGATATTTTGTTTTGGTATAGAAAATAGGTTTTGTCATACAAAATTAATTGTTATACAAATAATGCTGTATTGGATAGTCTTGTGCAAAAGTCACTCTTTTTATTTTTATTTTTTGTGTGTCTTCAGAGTGAAAGTATGCACTTAAAAATTTTCTATTTTTGCTTTTTGATGCAGATTCAATGAGGAATAAAATATTCTATTCTTTTCTGGAAATGAGCCCCTTTTAGTCATAGATTCTTAGAGGAATGCATTTGTGGGCTATAGATTAACATTATACAATAAAAACCAAATAATATCCCAGACATATTTTGAAAATATGGTACACATTACATAACAAAGAAGCAATCATTGGATAGTGTATTAAAATATTCTTTATGCAGTATTGTGTGGTTAGTACCTTGATGAGAAAGCAAATTAATCCTTCTAGCTGCTCAAACAAGTCCACAAAAAGAAAAAGTCTTAAAAAAAATTGATTTGTTAGGTGCCAGCATGAAATTTTTATCACTACATGAGCTGCTGCAGAAAACAGTGATCCATGCTGTTTCAGATCTATTTAAAAGCAGAATTGAATTTTGATCCAACTAAGTCTGAGGGGATTTCCTGTAACATCACTACAGTTTTTTCTGTGAAAATGAGGATTTTTTTTCTGCAATTCAAGTAAAAAAAAAAAAATTCAATCTGTCAAATCTAAGTCCACAAGCAGCAATTTCATTAAACTTTTCATTGAAAAATACCGTATTTATGTGAGATAATTCAGCTCTAAGAATTGAAACTGATGATTTTCTTTTTTTTTTTACATGCTTAGTCATGTTAAGGTGTGAAGTAATCTAAGAAGTTCAAAACACCTGAAGTAGAGTGTTCCTTAAAAAATTTTTTTAAACTTTTTTATTTGAGAGAGAGAAAGTGAAAGAGAGCATGAGAGCGGGGAGGGTCAGAGGAAGTAGCAGACTCCCCACTGAGAAGGAAGTTTGATGTAGGTCTCAGTTCTGGGTCTCCAGGATTATGACCTGAGCCAAAGGCAGTCATGTAACCAACTGAGCCACCTAGGCACCCCTGAAGTAGAGTGTCCTCAAGCTGTTATGAAAGGATACTGAAAAGAAATGCTTGAAGCTGGTGAAAATCCAGAAATTATTATGGAAAAAGAAATGTGATATTGAGAAAAGATGAGGGTTCAAGAGATAGGAGACTAGCTGAGCCACTCATAGGATCAGTGGGCATAAAGTAAGGACAGATTTTTGGTAGGAGCAGGACAGATAAGACATGCAATAGGCACTAAACCAAATGTTGAATTACCCAAAGTTGACACTCCATTAGCCTGTGGTAATACCAGAAACTTTAATTAAAGAGAAAAAAAATAAGAAATTTTCACTAAAAGGGAACTATATATGGAAAAGGATGAGATCATTTCATGTGGGTTTTGTAACTCATTACCTCCCTGGCCCCCTTTTACTTTCTCAGTCACCTCCTTTTCAGATTTCTCTTCCCATGCCTTTCTCTACATGGTCCCCAGGTTTTGTTGTCAGTTTTCTCAGTTTTTCAGTCTACATTAGTGTTTTAGAAACTTTCTTGAATGTTACCTATAGTAATAAATATATTTTATATTATGATCCAGAATATAAATCTATATAAGTAAAAAAGTAAAAGCTTTAAGAAAAAATACTTTCTTCCATTACATTCAATATATGCTCACATTTTGTATTATTTCCAACCCTAGCTACTCTATTTCTAGGTTACTAAAAAAGAATGCCAGTTTCTACTCAATGGGTGGATATTATATCTAATATTACACAATGCCTTAAATTACGTACTGTACAATAAGGATTTTCAAATCTGAAACTCCAACCTAGATCTCATTCTTGAAATCTAGACATGAATTTATGTGTATTTATAGGTGCCTTTCTATAAATGTCCTATACATCTCCTGAATCCAACTACTTCAGTTTAAAACCTTTTCTATTTTCCACCTTACTGAATGGAACCAATTTCAAACTCATCACTGAAAGTAGAAATTTGGAAGTTGTGCTAGATGGAGAAAAGAAATCATTAATCAATGTTTTTTAACTACAAGTAAGAGAAATTTTAGTTCAAACTGATTTAAACTATAAGGAGACTTACTGGATTGTTGAGGTTGGCTTAAAACTGGCTTACTCGTAAAAACAAGAAACTTCTTTCCTAGAACCCCACAGAAAAACTCTTCTGGCATCTAATTGACTTCTATTGACACGCTCATTTCTTTTTTTTTTAAATTAACATATAAGATATCATTTGTTCCAGGGGTACAGGTCTGTGAATCATCAGTCTTACACAATTCACAACATTCACCATAGCACAGACCCTTTCCAATATCCATAACCCAGCCACCCTATCCCTTTCCTCCCTCCTCCCAGCAACTTTCAGTTTGTTCCCTGAGATTAAGAATCTCTTATGGTTTGTCTCCCTCCCTGGCTGCATCTTGTGACATGTTCATTTCTAAACTAATCTCTTTGTTTAGGGAAGTGTTAAGTGCTAATTGGCTTCATAAACCAATCCCTTTGCAAAGGTAGATTGGATACCTTATCATGAATATCTACTGAAGTTCCCTTATGTGATCACCTTTTCCCAAAGAACATGAATTATATCTCAAAGGAATGGGTGTCTGAGGGAAAATTGAAGTTCTAGAAGGAAGAGAGAATGGGGAAATTAGGTTTCTAGTTAGGCAACCAATAACACCATTTTCACATAACAAATGTGTCCCATCTCTCCTCTCATGCCAAGCAACTGTTTAATCCATCACTTTTCTAGAACATGTTCAAATAGCCCTCCAATCACGCTGAACCGAGCATTCCTGGCAGCACTTTAAATTCATCAGAGTTATCACCCTGTGTTGAAAGCTATTTGCTGTTCCTGCTCTGAATTCTTCCTATTTCATTCCCATCCCCCATTGCATACTAAGTCATACAATTTCATCTCTGACACAACCCACAAATCACTCCTATGTCAGAGTTCTATTTCAAGGTCTAATCCTTTCAAGCCTAAACCATTGCAAAAGTCTCAATTTCTCAACTCATCCCTTCTTCTGATTTTAAAGAAGTATTTCTAAAATGCAGATATAATCATGTCACTAGGATGCTTATAATCCTTCAATGATTTCCCCGTTTCCTATTTATTAAAAAAAAAAGCTCCAAATCTTCATCAAACATGCAGAGCTGTCACCTGAACCCTTATTTCTTATTTCTGTTTGCTCCCATACAAGCCCTATGCTCCTGTCATAGGAAACCTCATACAACTCCTTACATTGTACCATTAAAATTCATATCTTTTTGCATTGCATATTTTGCTTCCTTTCCTTAGATAGTTCTCCCTCCTTACCTACCAACTTTCTCTCACTGAGCCATCCCAGGGTTCACCATGATATATGTCTTGCTGGAACACATTAATAACCACAATTTTGTTTGACAATGGGTGTGCTTCTTATTGCCTCTGGGCACTGTGTTTCATTACTATACAGCAATGCTTTATGGCACAGTCTGTCAGAAAAAAAAAAAAAGCATCACCTGTCTTATTTAAAGACTGAGGTATAGCAATAACTCAGCATACCTTTAACCTAACATCTAGTGTGAAGAGTTCTAATAGGAGATTCAGGGAAAATGATGAGAAGGTAGAAAAGATTACTTTTGGCAAAAATCCTGTATATAAACTCCCACCTAACAAATCAAAGACTTCATCAGAGCCCCGTTCCTAATGAAGATAAGATATTACACATTGTTACCAAATGTTCGACTCTTAAAGGAAGGAGTTTCATCCCATTGCACTTCAAATCCCCCATCTCCTTAATTAATATATTTCTTTGATCCACAGACAGAATAAGGTGTGAAAGGGACAGCTCTCTTCATCTTAGCACATTCCCAGAGAGATTTCTCAACTGCAGTGATATTGTAGTGTTTCTTATTTTAGCCTGACAGGCCCTCTTATTAATGGAATCCTGTCCATGTGGAAGTTCGAACCATGTAAGTTTAGAGTCAGTTAGAGTAAAGAAAATAACATTGCCTACCTCTTAGGGTTTCTTAGAGGAAGTATGGATTGATGATCATCAGCATTGGTAAAAAGGAAGCAGATAATAGAGGAGAGTATTACAGAGAAAATGTGGGAATATAAAACAATATTTATGTTTCTTGGAAGAAAAGGGGGTATGGAGGAAGAAGGGCAAGGCATACATAAGGTATAGAGCATGGATAAGAATGGCAGTTATTGAAGGTGACTAAAGTTTCCTCAAAAATTCCTTAACACTCTTGGGGGCTTAGGGGGAGGTTTTTGTTTGTTTGTTTGTTAAAAATTTATTTATTTATTTGAGAGAGTATGAGAGAGCAGGGCAGAAGGGCAGAGGAGGAGGAATAGAGAGAATCTCTGGCAGACTTATTCCCCACTGAGCAGGGAGCCAGATGCAGGAGCTCGAACTCACAACCCTGAGATCATAACCTGAGCCAAAACCAAGAGTCAGATGCTTAAATGCTTGAGCCACCCAACCGTCCCCATTACACTCTTCTTTTTGTGGGTCAAAGGAAGAGGCAAACCTCAAGTGTTATAGGTTGGATTGTGTCTCCTCTAACAGATATGTTTGAATTCCTCCAGTACTTCAGAATGTGGCCTTATTTAGAATAAGGTCCATCTACGGGAAGAAAAATTCAGCCATTAGTGTAGGCCCTATGACCAGCCTATAAAAAGGGGAGATTTTAAATGCAGAGACAGACACCCATGAAGAGGAGAGAATATGGGACAAGATGGTAATGTGACTGGAGTGACGCTTCTCTATAAATCAAGGAACACCAAGGATTGCCTGAACTGGAAGGAAAGATTCTCCCCTAGAACCTTCAAAAGGAGCCTGGCCCTGCTAACACATTGATTCCAGACTCTAGCTTCCAAAATAGTGAGAGAATTAACTTCTGTGGTTTAAGCCATTCAATTTGTTACTTTGTTAGAATAGCTCTAGGAAATGAATACACAGAGAAAGCATCCTGAAGGCAGCCATGAAAGAGAATGATAATCTTGGAAACCAACAGGGTTAGATAGGCTGGGACAGGACAGGAATCTTCAAAGAGCTGTTCTTCCCACCCCTGCTCTGCTTAAAGACAATGGCAAAAGGGCCTTGAAGCTTTATTTTCTGAAGTTTAGAAGAAGATAGAATTCATATTACTCAATTTCAAACTCCAAATCTAGCCCATGGAACCAAGGGGAGAAGGGGAGAAGGATAGTGTTAGCCTGGTTTGTTCCAAGCCTGTAAGATGTCTATGGTTTTTTCTTTTTTCTTTTTTTTAACCAGAACTCTACACACATACACAGACCCATATGTACACACTAATTGATGAGTGATTTGAAAGGTTTTTCTTCAATAGGGTTTAAGAATATTTTTATTGGGAGAGGAGTCAAGATGGCAGAGGAGCAGCAGGCTGAGATGACATCAGGTCACAGGAGTTCAGTTAGATAGTTACCAAACCATTCCGAACACCTATAAATCCAACAGGAGATCAAAGAGAAGAGCAGTAATTCTAGAAACAGAAAATTGACTACTTTCTGGAAGGTAGGGCCAGTGGAGAAGTGAATCCAAAGCATCGGGAAGATGGATAGCAGGGGGAGGAGCTGGCTCCTGGCAGGCGACAGAGCAATGGGACACAAAATCAGAACTTTTAAAAGAGAGACAAACAACTACTGGACCATGAGGGGAGAATTCAAGAAATAAGTGATACCATAAGACAAAACAATATTAGAATAATTGGGATTCCAGAAGAAGAAGAAAGAGAGAGGGGGCAGAAGGTATATTGGAGTGAATTATTGTACAGTATTTCCCTAATATGGCAAAGGAAACTAACATCAAAATCTAGGAGGCGCAGAGAATTCCCCTCAAAATCACTAAGAATAGGTCCATACCCTGTCATCTAATAGTAAAATTTACAAGTCTTAGCGACAAAGAGAAAATCCTGAAAGCAGCCCGGGACAAGAAGTCTGTAACATACAATGGTAAAAATATTAGATTGGCAGCAGACTTATCCACAGAGACCTGGCAGGCCAGAAAGAACTGCCATGATATATTCAGAACACTAAATGAGAAAAACATGCAGCCAAGAATACTATGCCCAGCTAGGCTATCATTGAAAATAGAAGGAGAGATAAAAAGCTTCCAGGACAAACAAAAACTGAAAGAATTTGTAAACACCAAACCGGCTCTACAGGAAATATTGAAAGAGGTCCTCTAAGCAAAGAGAGAGCCTAAAAGTAGTAGATCAGAAAGGAACAGAGACAATATACAGTAATAGTCACCTTACAGGCAATACAATGGCACTAAATTCATATCTCTCAATAGTTACCCTGAACGTAAATGGGCTAAATGCCCCAATCAAAAGACACAGGGTATCAGGATGGATAAAAAAAACAAAACCCATCAATATGCTGCCTACAAGAAACTCATTTTAGACACAAAGACACATCCAGATTTAAAGTGAGGGGGTGGAAAACAATTCGCCATGCTAATGGAGATCAAAAGAAAGCTGGGGTGGCAATCCTTCTATCAGATCAATTAGATTTTAAGCCAAAGACTATAATAAGAGATGAGGAAGGACACTATATCATACTCAAAGGGTCTCTCCAACAAGAATATCTAACAATTTAAAATATCTATGCCCCTAACATGAGAGCAGCCAATTATATAAACCAATTAATAACAAAATCAAAGACACACATTGACAATAATACAATAATAGTAGGGGACTTTAACACCCTCTTCACTGAAATGGACAGATCATCCAAGCAAAAGATCAACGAGGAAATAAAGGCTTTAAATGACACACTGGACCAGATGGACATCACAGATATATTCAGAACATTCCATCCCAAAGCAACAGAATACACATTTTTCTCTAGTGCACATGGAACATTCTTCATGATAGATCACATCCTGGATCACAAATTAGGTCTCAACCAGTACCAAAAGATTGGGGTTGTTCCCAATCTTTTCAGATCAAAAAGCTCTGAAGCTAGAACTCAGTCAGAAGAGGAAATTTGGAAAGAACCCAAATACATGGAGGCTAAAGAGCACCCTACTAAATAATGAATGAGTCATCCAGGAAATTAAAGAAGAATTTTAAAAATTCATGAAAACAAATGACAATGAAAACACAACTGTTCAAAATCTGTGGAACACAGCAAAGGCATTCCTGAGAGGAAAATATATACAGATACAAGACTTTCTCAAGAAACAAGATCTCAAATATACAACCTAACCCTACATCTAAAGGAGCTGGAGAAAGAACAGCAAGAAAGCCTAAACCCAGCAGGAGAAGAGAAATAATAAATATCAGATCAGAAATCAATAAAATAGAAATGAAAAGAAGAGTAGAGCAAATCAGCAAAACTAGGAGCTGGTTCTTTGAAAGAATTAATAAGATTGATAAACCACTGGCCAGACTTATCAAAAAGAAAAGAGAAAGGACCCAAATTAATAAAATCATGAATGAAAGAGGAGAGATCACAACCAATACCAATGAAATACAAACAATTAAAAGAACATATTATGAGCAACTATATGCCAGAAAATTTGACAATCTGGAAGAAATGGGTGCATTCCTAGAGACTATAAACTACCACAACTGAACCAGGAAAAAATAGAAAACCTGAACAGACCCATAACCAGTAAAGATATTGAAGCAGTCATGAAAAATCTCCCAACAAACCAGAGCCCAGGGCCAGAGGGCTTCCCAGGAGAATTCTACCAAATATTTAATGAAGAATTAATTCCTATTCTCCTGAAACTGCTCCAAAAAATAGAAATGGAAGGAAAACTTCCAAACTCATTTTATGAGGCCAGCATTACCTTGATCCCCAAACCAGACAAAGACTCCATCAAAAAAGAGAATTATAGACCAATATCCTTGATGAACACAGATGTGAAAATTCTCACCAAAATACTAGCCAATAGGATCCAACAGAACATTAAAAGGTTTCAAGGTTGGTTCAACATACGAAGGGGTATGTACACCAGAATGTTTATAGCAGTAATATCCACAATAGCCAAACTATGGAAAGAACCTAGATGTCTATCAACAGATGAATGGATAAAGAAGAGGTGGTGTGTGTGTGTGTGTGTGTGTGTGTGTGTGTGTGTGTATATATATATGTATATGTGTGTGTGCATATATATATGTGTGTGTGTGTGTGTGTGTGTATATATATATATATATATATATATGATGGAATACTATGCAGCCATCAAAAGAAATGAAATCTTGCCTTTTGCAATGACATGGTTGGAACTAGAGGGTATCATGCTGAGCGAAGTAAGTCAATCAGAGAAAGACAATTATCATATGATCTCCCTGATATGAATAATTTGAGAGGTGATGTGGGGGGTTTGGGGGATAGGGAAGGAAAAAATGAAACAAGATGGGATCAGGAGGGAGACAAACCAGAAGAGACTCTTAATCTCACAAAACAAACTGAGGGTTGCTGGGGGTAGGGAGGTAGGGAGAGGATGGTTGGGTTATGGACATTGGGGAGGGTATGTGCTATGGTGAGTGCTGTGAAGTGTGTAAACCTGGCGATTCACAGACCTGTATCCCTGAGGCTAATAATACATTATATGTTAATAAAAAATAAAAAAAAAATTTAAAAAGAATATTTTTATTAAGTTATGATTTTGTGTATTGACTTTAGGCATACATTTTTACAGCTATTAGGCATCTTTACTAGGAAAATCCATCATGAAAATATTTGCTTTAGCCTCTGAAGGATTACCTTTGAGATTTCATTCTCACTATCATAAAGCTACTTTTGTTGCAAGCCCTGACTCAGTACCACACCTTTTCCACAGACAATATACTAAATGATAATATATTATTATAATATTGCATATACTCCAATTTCCTAGATAAAATTAGAAAGTTATATTCTCAGATGACACATGAAGATAGGCAAAGATGACAATAATGTTGATGGCTTTTCATAATATCATTATTTAACTGTTTTGCTGATACACTCTTAGAAAGTAGAAACTGGGAATATTAAAATCATTCATGAAGTATTTAGCTTTAAGTCCTCAGAAGATAGGGGCTTAAAAATAATTTCAGTGATGAGTATTAATTTTCATAATATTACTTATGTTATTCATAGGACTACTCATAGTTTAAAATAGGTTAAATGATGAGTATTACTTAATATTCATATTACTCATGTTAATCATACTATCACTGATCTTATTTGATAATTTAAGTGATGAAACTATTCACTTGATTTAATCAAATAAAATATGATTTATCTTTTCTTTTCCAATGTAAATTTCATTATTGTTTTGATCCAATCATAACCCTTATCAGTCACTGCTACAACTTATTTCTAGTTGTGTCTTGCCTTTAAAAAGACTTTCTCCTTGGATGTTAGATTTGGGGAATCTATTTTATGGGAGACAGAATTATAATGGTTTCCTTTATAAAAGGTTTTACAGAACTGAGGGTTTTGGCTTTAAACAGGTAGAATTATAGTTTTGTAATTACTGCACCCAACTGTCATTTAACAGACACATTTTTATATTTCAAGCCATTACATTTTAAAAGTAGCAAATATACTCTATATGATAGTTTTATTTTCATAAAAATTATAAAGAATAATCTCAATTGAGAGAAATTGTGTTATTAAGACCCACTTTTTTTTCTTTTACTAAAACACTGAACATAAAAGAAAAAAAGTCAGTCATTTAGCTTAAACTCTAGGTACATTAATAATGTGTAGGAATTTCACTTGGTTGTGTAATAATGTCTGTTGTACATGCTTTTTCTTTGGTGTATTGGAAATAAGAGCAAATAGAAAAAACTAGTTTATCTTGTATACCCTCTTAACTTCTGCACAATTGGATGCTTTGCATAGATTACAATTTTGTAAGAAATATATGATATGGATTTTATCATTTACATTGTACAAATAAGGAAACAGGCTCAGCCAGTTGATGTAATTGATTAGTTAGCATCATCTCATTTGCATGTGCCTAAAACCCAATCTAAACTAGTTTAAGGAAAAAGGGGAGTTATTGATACATTAGTCAAAGAAAAGAAAGGATGAGGGTAGGACTGGATTTAGTGATGTTTAGTGATATTCTGAAACTCTCCCTTTTTCATTATCCTCTACTCTCTCTTTGTAGTTTCTTTCAACTTATTTCTGCATGAAGCTGGAACATAAGCTCTTTCAATTGATTGTTAGGGAAAAAATGAGAATATTTCCCAATACTTCCAAATAGAACATTTATTAAAAAAAA